>VYXH01007022.1:118172-204969 GCA_013397275.1 Burhinus bistriatus | reverse complement strand
AAGAAAGAAAGAAAGAAAGAAAGAAAGAAAGAAAGAAAGAAAGAAAGAAAGAAAGAAAGAAAGAAAGAAAGTTTCCTATGAAATACATGGAGTTTACTATAAGGTCAAGTCAGGCACAGGGTAAGTGAGAAAACTCGGTCCCAAACAGGCAATGTGACTTGCCCAGGCAGCAGAACAGATCAGTGCTAGAGTAAAGCGAATCTGATTTCTGAAATAAATTTGTAATTTGATTTTTCTGCTTTCTCTTACTGACCATTTCCACAGCACACAGTTGCAGATCTGTTGTGGCATGGCAGCTCTTACTTGCTCTAACACTTATATTATATTAGCTTTAAGAAAGAAAGAATTAAAAAAAAAAAAAAAAATTAAATCCTCTCTCAGTTCTGCTACCTGGAGGGACGCAACCACTCCTCTCCCAGTTCCAGAGGATGCCTATTGGCTCAGTTCAGTGGTGCCATATCAGCCTTAGCCCATCATCTAACAAAAACCCCCCAGGGTTTATGAGCCTCAGAACACTTCTGCATCTGATCCAGATAGCTTCCCGTGCCTCTCCACCACTAGGGTGCTAAGAATAGTTAAAATGTGGCCCTAGCTGATGTTATACCTGCTTCCATCAGAGCCTAGTTACACATCAGATTGATTGTAAAGCTTTACTGTTTTATAAGTCTCTGCTTGGTCTGTTACCAAGTCACATTAGCAATCTGTTAATGGTTTTCATTATTCCCAAAGCATCCACAATAGGTGTCTACGACCTGGAAACAGTCCTTAAAGGAGAGAAGAGTAATGGCGGTAATCGTGTTGATCTGTTCCTCAAGTGACATTTCTGATGTACTGGTAGGGAGGTTTCCGAACGTGGTTTCTGCTCCCTGAACAGTGACTGGCCCATAAACAAAGGGATGTTAAGGAAATATAAAAGCACACGGTGACAATACAGGGCAGAGAGATTCAATTCACTCCTGTCAGTGCTTAACTTCAGAGAAGGAAGGGAAAAAGTTAAGGAAAGTGCAAGCCTATCTGGAACTGCTTCCTAAAAGTAAACCCTCATCCATCTTTAATGGAAATGGTGGAAGTAAACAGGGTGGCTTTAGTCATTTAAATGTAAATTTGGCAAGTCACTGCAGAAGCTATGAGGAAAAATCCTGTCTTAACAACTTGATGAGACTTTGTAAGTCCAATCTAGAGTTTCTTGGTAAGGAAGGTGGTGCTAAATAACGATTAGGACATTAGCCAGCTACTGCGAAACACAGCTCTTGTTCCCGGCTTCACTACTGACCTGCAATCTGACATTGATCAAATAACCTCATTCAACTGTTTTCTACTCATCTTTTATTTAATTGAAAAACAAGGTTTTGGTACTGTTGATTGTTGCCTTCCGATGTATTCAGACAGCAGGAATAAGCATTTGGGGACAGTATCAGCTGACGCTTTCCAGCACATCTGTGCTTGAAAATAAAATAAAACTATACTTCTGTGATCAGAGAGCTTTAGAGAATACTTTCTCTGACCAGTTGTTCTTATGGAAAAGGTTGAATTTTTCCTCAGCCTCTGGGATGTTGGGTAAGAAAATATAATTACTATAAGCTGGACTTTATTACTAGTGGAGGGGATTATATTAAAAATATATTTTTAAAAAATATATATTTGACATTACTGAATCAAATCCTTCTTTATGTACCAAAAAACCAGTGTTAAACTATTTGTTTAATAATGGGACTTGCTATGAATAAACAAGGAATGTCATAGAAAATCTAACTTTATGGTAAGGTGAACAGACAATTTAGATAATTTATAAAAACTTCAATTTAGAAGTGTGGGATTCTTTCTCAGCCAAAAATTTCTCTCTTATGTCTGTACACAATCCGTTTACTGTGCTGGCCTATACACCCCTCCTCCCCTCTCCCTGAAAGCCACCAGTGGTGCCTACTGAAAACAAAAGGAGGTACACCATAGACATTAAAGGGTTGGGTCAGACTTTTGCCCAGGTTGAAAAATTTTTCTCTCTAACATGGCTTTAACATACGTTGACTCATGCCGGGTATTTTTGACACGGGTGATAGAAATTAGAACAGTTCAACTTTCTGTGATACTGCAACCACCTTTCACAAACTGGTCAAGTAACATCCAAATTACTACAAGGGTCCAAAGCTAAAAAAACACTAGAAATTGTTTATTTGCTTTGGACGTATGGCATGTACAAACCTAAATGTCAATAAATGAAATTTTAGATACTAAATGCCCATCTGTAATTCTGACAGTTTAAGTCCTCAGGTAAACCTGCCTGTTATTGTTCCTAGACTGACAGAAATAAGTTGTTTAGACCTCATGTCTAAGTACCATCAGCATCCAAAAATTATATGGCCATCACTTGTGAAAATCTCTGTTCTACAGTTTTCCTGAATCTCATGCTAAAGGACAGGTTTTTTCTGTGTAAGTCATCAGACATCCCACTGTCTAATTGGAGATCATGGATCCCACGATAAGAGTAAAGGACTGAAAAATAATTGGCTATTGCAATGCTCAGCTTTGAAGTCCCTAAATCCAATTTTGCATTCACACTTAAGAACTGCACTGGACTGGTTTACCCACAGCAGGAATTTTTCTTTTTTAAAGACTTATTTATTCATTTTTTTAAATGATTTTAAGCAGGTTTGAAGAGGCTTAGCTTTTGTTAGTAAATACCCACATGTCAGTCATTTGAACTAGTCTGAACAGACCAGATCTAAAGCTGATGATGTGGAGTCTATGTGGCTGTATATTTATGGCTCGGATTACTCATCTTCTTTTGCATCTAATAACTTACATTAAAGTATGAGAGCATGAAATACCATTAAATAAGAATGACACGAGTGTAAAAGGCAATACAAAGAAGTCATGAACAGAGAATCAAGCATATATTTGTCACAATTATTCTCAGTTTTATACATAATAATAATTTGTTCAATAGATTTGTAACTGTTAATATATGGAATTTTTTTTTAAAGAAAGTTTCCCAAAAGATTAACATGTTTAATTCCTGCAACTGTAGTGAAAGTATCAATTTACAGTGAGTTTCAGTATCGTTCTGGATATTCCAGGGTACATTTCCCTAAATCCTTGATTTTTAGGGGGCTATAGGGTAATAAGTAGGAAATAAAACACCTGCTGAACAAGCAAGTGGATTTCTTCTTTTAATGATGAGGTGATAGGTCTGAATCTTCCTCTTTTCCTTTTCATAAAGCATTTAAATGATGCAGTATATATTTATTCCACTGCTGTTAAGAAAAAAAAAAGCCAGAAAATGAAGAAATCTTGCTACATAAAAGAAGGAAACAAAATATAATCTTTTACTTTGAATTTGTTTGGCAGTAGCTTATAAAATCTCTGGGTTATGTGAAGCTTTTAATCCATCACCCAGAGCCGAAGCTTCTCATTGAAAACACATTTTATTGAATTGCATTTAAATTATTTAGCCATTTTTATAGGCATAAGGTGATCAAATACATAATGTATTTTGATGCTCCCCAAAATGTCCCTGATGTGTGCTGGCTTTTGCTAATTAAATTCAGACCACTCCTAGAGGGGGAGAAAAAAAATAAAAAGAAAAAAAGAAATCTGACACATTTTTTTAATGCTTCATTTTTTGTTTCTCTTCCTCTCTTATTCTTTTCTTTCTTTCTTTCTTTCTTTCTTTCTTTCTTTCTTTCTTTCTTTCTTTCTTCACAGGAAAAATAAAGGTCAGCTGTTAATTAGTAGATTTCTGAAAGTATCCATTAATATTACATAAATTACTGCCTCAAAATCCAATTAGAATCCTGGGCCATATTGAAACTAAATAGATCATTTAATTTTCAGGGCACAATATGAAATGAGGTCTAGGGAAGAAATCAATACTGGTTCAGTAAGGAAATATCAAGAGGGGTGTGTATGTGTGTGGGGGGGTGTATACTCACATAACATAGTAATCTCAACTTTATGAGAACCCGGATATATCAGATCAGTGTGTATTTAAACATGCAGCAAAGCTGACTTTAAAACAATAGGAAAATAGCTGTGTACTCTATGAGATTTTGCATTCTTTCTGGTCTCTTCCCCCCCTCCCCCTCCTTGTTTTTATTCACTTTCAGCTGTGTTAACATCTTATTCTAATTTCAGAAAGGTGAATATTAGAAACTTTTGATTAAAGGATGACATGACCGTAAAATCAGAGCTTTGAAGTGGAAAAGTATGGACAGGTAGAAAAAATTTATTAACACTTTGTCTTTTGTTGTTTTTTTAATTCTAAGTGGAGGTTATAAAATTTGGCCATGAACAACTAAATGAAACAGTAGATAGACCTTGTTTCTGTTTAGCTAAGGACAGTCATTCATTGGTCTTTGAATAGTCCCAGATTTTAAATTTCTTGAGTATTTGTAAGGAGATGGAATTGTATTGGGTAGTTCAATGGTTCTTAAGCTTTATAGGACATTCAGAGAGCCAATGTGATGACTTTCTTTTAGCAAGAAGTACCCTTCTCTGTACCATAATGAACAATAATTGATCAATACGACATGGAAATGTGTTTTTGCTATCATTAGCTTCTGCTGTGGGAGTATAATAGGAGTGTAAGTACTTCCACAAAGACCATTAGGTAAATGGACTAGAAGTATCAACTGTTAGATTGAATGGGTAACTCCAGAGCTTGGAGAAGTCGAGTTTCTAAGCAACTAAATTTGGTAGATGGTATCACACCCACTTACACATCAAAAAGGACCTGGAAAACAAACGACTCGGAACCAAGCTGCATTAGCAGGTCAAGCAGCTAGTGATGGATAAGTAGGGAGATGGAAAAGGGAGCAATAAACAAGGGAGAAGTGGGTTGAAGAATTCTGCAAATAGAAACGTCTGTTGTTCCTAGAGACTAAGTGTGGAATATCATAGAATCATAGAATGGCTTGAGTTGGAAGGGACCTTAAAGATCATCTAGTTCCAACCCCCCTGCCATGGCCACAGACACCTTCCACTAGACCAGGTTGCTCAAAGCCCCATCGAGCCTGGCCTTGAACACCTCCAGGGATGGGGCATCCATAACTTCCCTGGACAGCCTGTTCCAGTGTATCACCAACCTCACAGTAAAGAATTTCTTCCTAATGTCTACTCCCTTCTTTCAGTTTAAAACTATTACGCCTCGTCCTATCACTACACTCCCTGACAAGAGTCCCTCCTCGTCTTTCCTGTAGGCCTCCTTTGGAGACTGGAAGGCTGCTATAAGGTCTTCTCGGAGCCTTCTCCAGGCTGAACGACCACAACTCTCTCAGCCTGTCCTCATAGCAGAGGTGCTCCAGCCCTCTGGTCATCTTCGTGGCCCTCCTCTGGACTTACTTCAACAAGTTCATGTCCTTCTTTTGTTGGGGGCTCCAGAGCTGGACACAGTACTACATGTAGGGTCTCACGAGAGTGGAGTAAAGGGGCAGAATCACCTCCCTCCACCCACTGACCACGCTTCTTTTGATGCAACCCAGGATACAATTGGCTTTGGGACTGCAAGCTTACATTGAGAAAGCTCAACAGTAAAATTGTCTGAGCAGCCAGGAATCAGGTTAGGAAAGCTAAAGCCCAGATAGAGTTAAATATGGCCAGGGGCACCAAGGGCAACAAGAAAGCATTCTATAGGTATATCAGGGACAAAAGGAAGACTAAGGAAAATATGGGCCCACTCAGGAAGGAAATGGGAGACCTGGTCACCCAAGATATGGAAAAGGCTGAGATACTCAATGATATTTTTGCCTCAGTCTTAACTGGTAAGGGCTCTAGCCACATCACCCAAGTAGCAGAAGGCAAAGGCAGGGACTGGGAGAATGAGGAACCACCCACTGTAGCAGATCAGGTCCGAGACCAGCTGAGGAACCTGAATGTATACAAGTGCATGGGACCTGATGAGATTCATCCATGGGTCCTGAGAGAACTGGCAGATGAAGTTGCCAAGCCACTATCCATCACATTTGAGGGGTTGTGACACTCTGGTGAAGGTCCAGCTGACTGGAAAAGGGAGAACATAACCCCCATTTTCAAAAAGTGTAAAAAAGCAAACTCAAGGAACTACAGACCAGTCAGTCTCCCCTCTGTGCCCTGCAAGATCATGGAGCAGATCCTCCTGGAAACTCTGCTAAGGCATATGGAAAATAAGGAGGTGATTGGTGACAGCCAACATGGCTTCAATAAGGGCAAATTGTGCCTGACAAATTTTGTGGCCTTGTATGACAGTGTTACAACGTTGGTGGATAAGGGGAGAGCAACAGACATCATGTACCTGGACTTGTGCAAAGCATTTGACACTGACTCGCATGACATCCTTGTCTCTATATGGGAGAAACATGGGTCTGATGGATGGACCACTTGGTGGATAAGGAACAATCTGGATGGTCACACTCAAAGGGTTGTGGTCAACGGCTCAATGTCCAAGTGGCGACCACTGACTGGTGACGTTCTTCAGGGGTCGGTATTCGGATGGGTGCTATTTAACATCTTTGTTGGTGACATGGATGTTGGAATTGAGTGCACCCTCAGCAAGTTTGCTGACGACACCAAGCTGTGTGGAGCAGTTGACATGCTGGAGGGAAGGGATGTCATCCAGAGGGACCTGAACAGGCCTGAGAGGTGGGCCGGTATGAATGCCATGAAGTTCAACAAGGTCAAGTGCAAGGTCCTGCACGTGGGTAGGGGCAATCCCAAGTACAAATCCAGGCTGGTCAGAGAATGGATTGAGAGCAGCCCTGAGGAGAGGGACTTGTAGGTGTTGGTGAATGAGAAGCTCAACATGAGCCGGCAATCATAGAATCATAATAATTATGGAATATAAACACTGGGTGAAGAGTAGAAGACTTGTAAGGCTAAAATATTAAAATCCATGGACATGAACCGTTTAGAAAGGACTGATATAGCAAAAGAAGATAAACACTGTCAATCTCTGTCAAAAATAGTACTATATGTTTCTTGGTAAGTTATGATTCAGAAGAAAAATGATCAGGTGAAGAAAGAAAATAATGTTAGGAGATTTTAGAAATAAATTTCCGGTTTGGTAAATTGTGTCTGACACAGTGTTTGGGATGCTGCTCTTGCAAAATATTTGGTTACTTACCCTGGGGAATAGGTGTGGGTGGGAAGGAGAATCTGTGAAGCTCTTTTAAATCCTGTTATCTTAAAAGTTGGCAAGTTGTCAGATAGGTCAGCTAGACTACTCAGGAACCGATGTACTAATGTAAAAGGGGAGTGTAAACAACAAAGAACAATTACTTAGTAGATGGGAATGCTAGAATTGTGAATAACACTACAGCAAAGGCAAACCTTTTCAGTACATATTTCCCTTCTGCATTTGGGAAAAGCTGAAAAATGTAGTCACATCATATGATGGTATGCTTTCAGCTCCAAGAAATGGTTAAGAAGCATGTTAAACCACTGCTACTAAGTTTGATACATTTGCATAAACATATCTGATAGTTCATACCAAAGAATTTAAAAAGAGCTGTCTAAGATCATCTCTGAGTTCTCTATGTCAGTTTTCACAAAATTTTGGAACAATGGAGACAATTTGTACAACTGGATACAGAAGTGCTGATATTTTCAAAAGGTAAACAGGAAACCTGAATAACTCTATATATTTAGGAAAGATTCACTCTTACTCATTTTATGTAAAGTATATCCCATCTAACTAATGTGACATCTTCATTTGAGAGGAGCATATGTTAAATTAATAAATACAACGGTGCTGGTACAGTGCTTTTAGATGTCCATGAGGCATTTGATTTGAGGCTATACAATATTTGATTAAGTAATTAAAACAGTTAGAATCAGTACAATAAATAGGTTTAAAAGAATGAACAGATGCGTTTTATTGTAAATAGTTTTGTTTGCAGTCAGATCCTATGCCATTTATAATGTTTATCACGAGTGACAGAGCTGAAGACTTAAGACTTCAATTCAAGAAAAGTTGAGTAGCCTAGAGTAGCACTAGGAAGTGCAAGGGTGATCTCATCCATGTGTATGAAAACCTGATGGGAGGGTGTAAAGAAGACAGGGCCTGACTCCTTTCAGTGGTACCCAGTGACAGGACAAAAGCCACTGGGCACAAAGTGAAAAAAAACCCAAGAAATTTCCTTTAAACATAAGAAAAAAAAAGTATTTCATATCAATCAAGCTCTGGAACAGATTCCCCAGTTTTCCAGAGAGGGGATGGAGTCTCCATTACTGGAAATATTAAAAACCAAGCTGGACAATGTCCTGAGAAACTTGTTCTGTTTGACCTGGTCTTGTGCACAGAGGGTTGGCCTAGGTGAGCTCCAGACATGCTTTCAAACCTCAGGTATTCTGTGATTCTGCAAAGTCTTAATGAAGTCTGATGGTAAGACAAAGATAAGTCAGGACGTACAGAACTCGATCAGCTGGGCAAAAATAAACATAACTGCTTTAATATACAATCAAAGGTAAAAATTGTCATCAAATGATGAGCAAAGTAGGTCATACTTACCCGTCTCAGAAAGAAACAACTCTTAAAAAATTGGAGGGTCATGGTGGCTAACCGGTGAAAATAAATCTCAGTACCATCGTAGGGACCAGTAGTAAAGAGAACCAGTATATGACCTAGCCCAGATAAACAGGAAGATCTTGAGAAGGAGGACAGAGCTTAGATGATCTTCACAGTTAGGAAAGCATACGGATAAGACCTTGAAGAAGAATGAGGAGGCCATATCACATTAATGGTTTCGCCTTACAGATGGGGTCTTTGTTCTGGATTATGTTGTGCCTCGTTCCTTTGCTGTGCAGCCTTGCAGGATGGCATATGGCCCCATGTGTTTTATATCAGATATAGTCTATTTAATCTTTTCAGCAACAATTAAGTTTCTATCTTAGCTGGTTCACAGATTATTATATCAGAACTATTAAACTGCTGGGTTGTTTTTCTTCCACCTCAGCTTAGCTATTTTTTTGTTGTTGTTTAAAACAAACACTTGTCTCTGTGGTGCAGCACATACCAATATAGAACAGAATTACAATGTACTTCCAGCCAAAATCAGTTTATTGTCTATTTCAGTAGTTTTCTTATGGTAGCAATTATTCTCTGTAAGCCTGCAAGCAAGCAGCAGAAATCTGAAATCATCAAAGAGTTTTTATCTGCAGCAATTTCAAAAATGGCAGGTAGCTGATAGTTTAAACTTTAGTTCTCCGCAGTAGAGCAGTGTGAGAACTGGAGAATGCCATCTGCCTTCAACAGCTAGTTTTAAATGTTCAGGAATCAGGCTTGTGTTGCCGTTGTTCGTATGTGCTAGTTAAATCAAGCTGGGACGGCACAGCAACAAATGAGTTACCCGTAGCAAAAGCTGATGGGTGAACCCCATTGCTTTGAGGGTCATGACTGGGCTGGAGAGGTACATTCTCAGCTCTACCAAGTGGGCCTCACAACAACTCTCTTAAACCATAGGAAGACTCATTGGAAATGTATTTAATAGTGCCCTTATTTAACATAATATAATGTTTCTAACGTATCCTCATAACAATAACAGATTTTGTATATGTATAGTAGGAGAATTGCAGTGGGTTTCACGCAGTAAAAAAAAAAAAAAAAACAACAAATGAAGAAAAAGCCCAAACCCGTCTTCTCCTAAATTCCCAGGACTGGGGTTGAGACTTTGTAACCCACAGCACTGTGCTGATTCTGGAGGGGTATCATGAAACATTCTAGTTTACCACTATTAGGTTTCTGTCAGCGATGACTGAGTCCCTTTCATGAATGTGAGAAGAAAATCAAGACCCAGATCTTAAAAAAAGAACTGAAAGTTTAAAAGATGATTCTTTAGGGTATTTCCACCTCTGAAAAGAAAGGAAATAAGTGCTGGTTTTCTGCTATATCTTTTTTAATCTGTTTTTGAAGCATCAGAAATGGCCCATGATATATAAGACAGGTCCCTATGCTGTGCAGTGTTAATCAAACCCTTTTATCACGGGAAGTGCTCATGTGCTCCACTTCATACTGCACCTCAGTCCCTGCCTCTGACTGGGACAGATCAACTGAAACATTGGGATGTTTTTAGCTTTTCTCCTTGCTACAGTCAAAAGATGAACTGGTGAGAACATCTGGCCATACTCCGTGGTATTTCACAACATTGAGATATTTGTAACATCTTGATTTCTCCAAGTATTTACTCACAGCAAAGAATAAATTGAATTTAATGCTGTGATCTAAGTTAAGTCACCAGGATAAAACTACAATGTAAATGCAAAATAACAGCCTGCGTATCCTGTGAAAAATACAGGAGAACAGAATTTTGTTTTGGTTTAGTTTGTTTGTTTGTTTTTAATTTAAACCGTTCCTTTTAAAACAGAATGGAATTTTTTTGTGGGTTTTTTTTTTTCTGAATCTAAATGTTTTCCTGCTCTCTCATTCTTGTAAAAGTTTTCAAAGAATTTCTGTAGATTTTTTCTTTTGGATTTCTATTTTGAGAAGAATCTTTTGTTTAAGTTTTACCTTAACTCAAATAACACTTTTTATATTTGAAAATAGATACTCCAGGTTGAATTGTTGATCCAAATAATAAAAAAAATAACAAATTTTTTCATTGTAAAACCTGTTACTGCTTAATTATTTATACTTAAAAATATGTTTCCCATGGAATTTTCTGGTTTTGAGTAAACCAATCTTTTTTTGGTTAAGGAACTGTTCTGCACAAAAATTATCAACTGTGTCAAAAAATTGTCACCTCATTTAGAACTATAAGAAAACACAGAGAATCCCAAAGCGATTTAACAAAATTAGGTGAAAGGACTAATGGTTATTTTTTCATGAAAAAAGAATAATACAGAATGGAAGGAGCAAACTGAATTGCTCCTTTACTCTGCTGGGGTTTAAAGATGGGAGGAGGGAAGAATCCTGCCTATTTGGGTGAATGGCTTAACAGAAAGAAGTTCTCAGAAAGACCTTCAGCCATACAGGAGCAGGAAAGAAAATCTTACCTGGAGTACTGTGTTCCATTTTAGTTACCTGGTGAGACAAAAACATGATGTTGCAGAAAGAAAATGTCTTTAGACTAAAGGAATACAAAGAAAACTTTCCTCTCTAAAATAACTGCAGTATGTGTATCTTTGAATGGATGATGTATAGAAATGAGTAAAGTGCTCTTATTTTGATTTCTTATAATGGAAACATATGGAAATATTCAGCAAAATTCAAAGGCAACTAATTTAAAACTGATTAAAAAAATATGGAACTCATTTCCACCAGATACAATTCGGTGCAAACATTTTTATAGGGGTAATATAAATATCTGCAGTTATATTAAAGAGTATCATATAAGAGTTATCTTGATTTTGAGCAAAATACAAACTCTGTCTGACTGAAATAAGTAAAACCTGTCCCCAAAGGGACAAAGTTTTAGTATTTCCGAGAAAAAGCAAAATTTACTTTTTCAAACCTAATTTTACTTCAAAAGCAGAAGCAACACAACAACTAAGGTCATTTTCACCATGAATTTTATATATAAATGGAGGGAGATAGAGAGAGACCTAGCAGCAAAATATCCATAAAATTGTTACTAGTAACATTTTCTCAAACGTTCTTTAGAACTTTCAGTTCTTCGTTTTGCAGTAGGAAAAAAGAGAGATTGAACTTTTTCATATGGTTTCTATTATTTTCGGTTTCAGATATGTTAGAAATATAGCTCCAAACATTACCTTCTGTCAAGTTTTCTTTCAGGAGCAGATGACAGCAGAAAGTCAAGAAGAAGCAACGGGCAAACAAAACACACACACCAAAAACTTTCCTAAACTTTCTTACATAACATAAAAACTTGAGTTCACTTCAGTATTTGGAAAACGTTTTTAACCTAATTGTTGTTTTCTGCTGTTATCCCCATAACCTGAAAAAAATGTGATTCCATGCCCCCCTCCAAAAATATCTGAAACCCGTCTCACTTTATGATTCATCCAAAACTTCCCTCATTACAATTCAGTTTCCTTTCTTTATACAATACCTTTTATCATATGCTGGAGGGTGACGGCTTAAAAGTCATGCCTAAGGGTTGAATTACTTAGACTCCCTTGAGCTACAGGTTCAAATTCTGGCAGGGTTGACTCAATTCTACCTCCTTTCAAGGGAAAGAAATTTAATTCCGAGCAGGTCATTCTGTGAGAGTCTTTCAGGGAAAAGCAAAATTGCAACTAATATCCAGCCTGCTTTCTGGAAGCATTAAAGCTCTCTGTTAGAAGGAAGTTTTCCCCAGCATCTTTTGCTAGTATTTCCTCTTCTGTCACTTCAGTGCTGCACCTTCACCAGTGCCGTTTACTTAGCAATCATACTTTACCAGGGGTTGCATAGATCTGGTGTGGTTATATAGGACCAGATAACACACTGCCTTTAATTCCAGCCCTGATTTATTTATCTGATTTGTTAAAGGTTTACTAACACTCAGTATTTCCAAAGATTTTGATGTAATTTTTCTTTCAGAGCTCCAGAAGAGAAGACAAAAGTCAATCATTGAAAATCATACCTTTAATTATAAGAAAACCAAGAGGGATTTTCTTTCACACTTGCAAAAAAAAAAAAGATCTTGAAACTGTGAAGCATGCGCACCTCAAGGGGTCAGCAACAGAATGATAAATAAGGACAGCCTCAAACCTATCATTTTAACATTGTGTGGTTTTCAGCAGTCTTTCATGGCTGGTAAATGCTTTGGGCTGGCAGCTCTGTTGAGTGATGACAAGGATGCAATCAGCGGCAGAAGGTAGCCCAGGTTGTAAAAGGTGTTGGCATCCTGTAGGAAGAATGGCATCACAGAGCCAGGCAGTTTAGGAAGCAAAGTCAGCGCTTAAACTTGACTGACATTTCCCATATCTGGACTCTCTTTCCAACTGGTAACAGTATTACCGGTTCTCAAAAGTTCAGGCAGGATTTTTCGGTGCTGGCAGCCTGTGTCAGGCAGATATTGCATGGAAAATACCACAATAAATAGTCATCTCATTTCTGAAAACAAGTTTAGGGGAAAAAAAAAACCAAGTTTTGATGACTTGTAAAAAATATTCTCGGCAAAGTATTTTCTGAGAAGCATCTTGACTTTTGCTTGTTAGAAAGATTTGAAATTTTACAAGTTATCTTCTCATCATTTGTGTGAAAATTTGCCTAATTTTGCTTGATCCATTGAAACACTGTTTTCGGAAGTTCAGCTTAAACATGCTAGGGCTTGCTAACCCCACTAATTGATAATTGACCTGCAAAAAATATACTTTATTGTCTTACAGAATTACCATTTTCGGGAGTACAGTTGCTTCATCCCCTGAAACCACTAAATGTTCTGTCCTGGGGTGACAGTGCTGAAGACAATTTCCCCATAGTCATAACCTCCAGTAACCAGTGACCAGAACTGACCTCTTTGGTAGGGTGCAGGGAAAAAGAGGATATATCCTAAGGCAAATTCAGAGTGGTGAAGTTCAGGGATTGGGTTAAAAAAAGTAAAAAAAAAAAAAGCACACCTTATGTCTATGGCATATATCATTTGTGACAGATAGACAATTTTTACTTCTCTATAGGAAGGGTGGCAGCCACCTATTCTGTTCTCATACATTCTGCAGCTTAATTGAGAGATACATTTCCCAGCAGTTCAAATAAATTGTTTTTGGAGAAAATTGCTCTCTCTGGTACTTGAGGTTGACTTCCCACCACCATTTTCCTGAAGACCCCATGCCTTTCTCCTGCTACATCAGGTTTAATATACATAAGCACGGAGAAATTCTTTCATGCTCACCAGAAAAGATGACTCCCTCACCAGGTAAATACTCTTCTCTTAGCACCTTCTGAAGCCAACTTCTGGCATACTCTTCTTCTAGTTGATAACTCAGGCTTGACTTATATACAGTGAGTCCAGGTGAGTGGGAAGGAAGATGGTATCACACACAACCTTCCTCTGCTTTAAGGATCTACTATGTGGGCCTTAAGGTTCTACTGTGTGGCCCACCAGGTTGTGTATACTTGGGGTTCATAGGACTTGGCCCTTTGTTCAACAAAACAATGCCAGAGGCATAGAGGGCAAATGTTGGGCTATGACAGAAGATTACTTCCCTAGAAAAGACATATTATTTCATAATTTTGATTAGTAAATCTGCAATTATCAATAGATTCTTTTTGTGCATTCCTACATGTTTTTGTGTCAGTTGTAACAACATTTTAGATAAATACAATGACTTCAACCCGTAGGCCAACATGTTAAAAAGTTGTTTCTGCTCTGCTGTGAGAACTATGCCCACATATGACTGGTTTTGGTACTCGTTCAAATGTTTTAAACCTAACAGATGTCCTTTTTTTGTGAGCATAGGAAATGGAGAAAATAAATAGACTGTTTAATATGATCTGATTTTATTTTAAAATACAATTAAATCGGGGGAAAAAATCCAGAATAAACATTTAAAGGGTTTGGTAGTAGTGTTCAGAACCTTTTTTTCTCTAGATCACTCAGTGGTTTTTCCCCAGCCTAAGCCAAGGGAAAGTTACACACAACCGATGGCAGTTTCATGGTTCCCAACTCAGAAGTGTGTGACTGTGGTCCCGTCATGAGGTGCGCACATCCCTGCACTGTGCTAGCTGTCCAAAAGCACAGAGACCAAAAACTAAAGACCAAAGAGTTTTCCAGTTTTGAGAGATGATGTCTTAAAGTCAAAATTCAGGCATATTTTTGGGACATTAGGAAAAGGTTTCGCACTCTGTTTCTGCTTGTGGGTGGAAAACTTCAGCTTGTATAGCTGCTACAGTAACATCTCTCATCAGTTTATAATTTACCTTATCTCTTGAGAGGCTGTGAGAAGCAAGATATAACTTAAACAGTAAGTCACCCTCCCTGGCTCCCCAAAAAAGTGAGGATTGCACAGTTGGCTTCAAGCTAATGTTTAAAACTGAGCATTGATTTTTCTGTTAGTTGTCTCATTAATGATATCCAGCTTAAAATTAACCTATTATAATAATTTGCTCTTAAATTTTGAAATGTGGAGAAGGTAGAAAACATACTGAAGCACAAAGGAGAGCACTCTTAGGAAGGGGAGAGAAAGAAGAGTATACAAGGTATTGGGCTACATCAGAAGACTTTCTCATCCTTGTTTTCTCTTTCTGCTTGATTCCCAATTACAATTACAAGCCAAAACTGACAACTATGCTAGTTTCATGTGTACTAACTCACAGTACAGGATTTGTGGGATGGAAGATCAGAAAAGGATTTGAAGACTTTGTAGTTTTAAACTACCCATGCTGGTAAATCCTTTTCCCAAGGATTTCCTAGAGCTGTTTATGCCAACCTAAATGTCACTTCACCTTATGTTTGTTTAATATCAAGCATCTTCTTCGTGCTTCCTGACAGTGTGGACTTAAATGACCATCACTGAAAGGGAAAGGTGCCAGTGATCCAGTGTTAGGAAGTTTATAAAGCCCTTTTTATGTTGTTCTGTTGGTATTTTCCACAGTGACATTCAGGTAGAGGAGAAAGGAAAGTAACAAAATCTTTTTTTGATTTTACAGTTAGCCGCTATAATGTCCCTCCAGCACTATAAGTAAAAAGACAGAGGATAATACTGTTTTTCCAGTATCCTAATGAGAACTGAGAATCCCTGCATTCCCTCGGCTAGTTCTTTTAGCCAGCAGCTATTGCAATATGCCTATAAGGAGAAACTCAAACAGACAGAGCAGAAACTCAAAGAGGGAAAGATACATAGACAATATCTCATCATCATCCAATTTCAAGGAAACAATTTAAAGATAACTAGCTTGTAAGTGATTGGGGTTGTACTGCTTTTAACTGCAGCCACCTGTTTCCAAAAGAGGAAGAATGGGTTCTTGGCTAAAGCTTGGCTAAAACAATATCTAGCTAAAGCTGGATATATTGGCTCTCTTCCTAGACCTGCTACAGGCTTCCTGCAGGACCTCGTAGCATTTCTTATGCTTCCTGGGAAGTATTTTCTTCACCTCTGTCCACTGACATCCCTGTCATTCATTAATGAGAAGCTTTCTAATATAGGGCAAGTAGAAAAGTAATTTTTGATAGGACAGCAAAGTGATGGCAAACGTGGCGCACCGATGGGGGCATCAGAATCCGTGAAGACAGTGGTGGGATTTTTTAATGATAAAAACACTACCTCATACCTTCTGGAATGGAGATGATCCTGGATCGGTGAGGTAATTTCATAACAGTAAACTGAGGCATACAGACACTGGCACACATTTGTACTTGTTAGAGTATGTTTTATACTCATTTATACTTCTGAAATGCAACACGTGCTAGAGAGAAACCATCAAGTCATGACTTAGTTCTTATCTCGGGCATTCTTGGGGACCCTAGAGCAGGTCACTTCATTTCTCTGAGCTTTTCTTTTCCTCCTCTGTCTTTTCTCACTGGCAAAGTTCTCTGGGCTGGGGTTTCTCTTTTACAGTGGTCTTTCATATTTTCTTTAGTCTCGAACTCCTCTCTAGTTTGATAGATATGTCAATATGAAGATGTTGTACTGAATAACAGCTGCAGAGATGTTAGGTTCCTCTATCCTTGACAAGATTTAAAAAATCCTTGTGGGTTCCATAGGGGAGGGATGATGGAAGGAATCATGATTTTATACACTTATTTATTCATTCGTTCGTTCACTCACAGATATTACTGACTAGTTTCAGTCTATACCCTGGAGTTCCAACACATGTTCTTAACAGATGTTTTATTATCTGATCTTTTGTTATATTCATCCAAACTGCCACAACAGTCACCCACCTTTTATCTTCTTCTACCCCAAACTAAATAAAAAGAAAATAAACTCTTCATAATCATAGATAGCATTGGGTTACTCTGACTCAGAGATCACTCCCTCCAAGGGCAATTATAACCAACTCTTATCTTTGCGAAATCTACTGTATGAGCTTAGTGACTTCAGATGCAAAGTGTTCTGATTTCTGAAGGCTCAGACTTGGATTTTCAGAAAAACAGGGATTACTCTTTCAGAACAGTTTTTTCTTGTCTTGCTCTCTGGCCCTAAAAAGGAGTTAGACAGGTTGTTTTAAAAGTGTGCTTAAATATTTTGGACTAAACAGTTACTCAGTCTGCTTCATGGATCTTTAATAACTTCTATAGTTTCTCACTTATAGCCCATGCATCATCCTTCAGGAGGGGAACCCTGTGAGTCAGCATGGTGTGGGTTAGACAGGAAGTTTTTTCCCTTGCTCTTGTTTCTGATTCAACCCTCTCCCTACCACCAGTTTTTTTATGAGATTGTGGGTTATCTGAGCATGCACAACACTACAAGGTGACAGTATGAAAACAATTATTTGTAGGTGATTCGAGTTCTCCTTGAATATCATTGTTCCTATAACAGCATCTACTTTTACATTGAAGTACTTTCATTTATTCATCTAACTTTGAAAATGTTTGCTTAAGTGATTTTTCTCTGTTGACTTAGCAAGTTAATAGCAGAGGAGAAAGGCAGTCCTTTGCTTTATCCATTAAAATACGATTCAGGCATGGCACATCTACCACCTGTCTGGGCAACCTGTTCCAGTGTCTCACCACCCTCTTTGTAAAAAATTTTTCCCTCATATCTAGTCTGAATCCACCTTCTTTTAGTTTAAAACCCTTACTCCTTATCCTATCACTACAGGCCCTGCTAAAAAGTTTGTCTCCATCTTTCCTATAGGCCCCCTTTAAGTACTGGAAGGCTGCTATAAGGTCTCCCCAGAGCCTTCTCTTCTCCAGGCTGCACAACCTCAACTCTTTCAGCCTGTCCTCATAGGAGAGGTGTTCCAGCCCTCACGTCATTTTTGTGGCCCTCCTCTGGACCTGCTCCAACAGGTCCATGTACTTATTGTGCTGAGAGCTCCAGAGCTGGCATTACTGTAGGTGGGGTCTCACAAGAACAGGGTAGAGGGGCAGAATCCCCTCCCTTGACCTGCTGGCCACGCTTCTTTTGATGCAGCCCAGGATATGGTTGACCTTCTGGGCTGTGAGTGCACATTGCCAGCTCATGTCCAGCTTTTCATCCACCAGTACCCTCCTCGGCAGGGCTGCTTTCAATCCCTTCATCCCCCAATCTGTATTGATACCAGGGGTTGTCCCAACCCACATGCAGGACCTTGCACATGGCTTTGCTGTACCTCATGAGGCTCACACAGGCCCACTTCTTGAGCTTGTCCAGGTCCCTCTGGATGGCATCCCATCCCTCAGGTGTGTCAACTGCACCACACAGCTTAGTGTCATCGTCGAACTTCCTGAGGGTGCACTCAATCCCACTGTCCATGTCATTGATTTACTCTTTTTTTTTTTTACATTACAATAGCATACAAAACTTAATTTGAGCCAAAAGACAAAAACTACTTGTATCTGAATTGTCAAATATGAAATAGAATCATCAGGGTACCAAAAAAGCAAAGAAAATAAAAACCAAACCATCATGAATCTTTAAAATAATATGTTTGGAAAAGGGTTAATAAAGAAAATTATAAATTATATATTAAAATGTTCAATAAAAATAAAGTCTGTCAGAATACTTGTCAGTGGAGAATTCTTTTTTTAGCTGAGATTTTTTTGACCAAATATTCTTGCTTTTTATAGAAATTGTACAAGTTTTTTATACTTAGAAAATTAAAATATTAAAAGAACTCACTTCTTTTTTCCTAAAGGTCTATGGGAGATATATATAAGCGTTGCCAGTATTAATTTCACTAACAATGTGTTTTCTCTAAACTAATTTTATTTGCTGTTTGGCCTACATTTTACTTGAGCATGTTCACAGTCTCTTATGACAAAGGACATTTATTTCTCATGAAAGACATGAACTACCACAAACAATCTCTGCAACTGATATTTCACTAAATTTGAGAGCTTATATTTGCAATGTCCATACTTCCTGAAGACACATAAAGTACATTATGCTTTCCAAAAAGAGAGACAAGATGACAAGAATCAAAGTTTCAAGCTGTGGTCCCTAATTTGAGGCACTTCCATCTCTAAATGTTCAGCTAGAGTCACTTAAGGCAGCAGAAATTAAGAAAAAAACTGCACAGCTTTTGCACAATTCTGGGTCAAAGTTCTGACAGCGCTTGAAATATAAAATTTGGGTTAAACCAGGAAGATGACTAAATAGATGTTATGTGATGCTAAAAGATGATTATGTGTATATATTCAAAATTTCTGTTCACTTATGATTTCTGTTAAATGAAAAGTATGTAGAATCTCAGAAATAAAGTCCTCCCCAAGAGCATACAGAGAACATAGTCATTTTGTATCTGATGCTGCAAAGGTAAATGTTGATTTTATGTTGATACCTCTAAGCAAGCAGTGATTTCTCAGCTTTTATACAAACATCCTTCATTAGATTAGGTTCATTTGAGAAATTTTAAAGCTTTTCTGATATTTAGAGCTCCCTTGACAAGTTCATAACCTAATGCAAATGTGATTGCTATCATCTTAGCTAACACATCAGACTGGACCCAAGATTCCCCATTAAAAGAGAAAAGTTGCTGTTGTTCAAAGCACTAACACCTCTTACGCTGCAAAGATGGACTTATATGGGTTACACAAACATCTTGAATTATTGATGAACACTCAACAAACATTCTAGTTGCAGCACTAGCAAATATTTTGTTGATTTCCATTGTCACTAGATAGTGAATTGCATTCAGATGTCAGACTTTTAATCTGGGACTTGTTGTGTCCTTTGAAAAAGTAAGTTTTTAGGCATGCTCTATTTGAATTTATTTTTTTTTTTTAAAGCAATTATGAAAGTGATAGATTATTTTGTAAGGAAGAATGCAGTTGTGTTGGTGGTATGAGTGGTGGTAGGTATTGATTTCCCATGCTATGCTGAGGAGCATGTTCCTCTTGTGATATTGCCAGTAAGGAGAGAAAGAGGGGAAACTATTTCTCACCACTCATGAGTGTGCCTTGTTGTGTGAGAGTCAAAACATTCTGATAACACTCACTGGTATCGGACTGTCCTTGCTTATAATTATTAATTCAAAAAAGAACTCTCCAAAAGTGCTTAATGATNCAGTGGTACCCAGTGATAGGACAAGAGGTAACGGCCACAAACTTAAACTTGGCTTGGAGGGTGGCAGAGCACTGCAACAGGCTGCCCAGGGATGTGGTGGAGTCTCCGACTCTGGAGACATTCAAGACCTGCCTGGACACCATCCTGTGCAGCCTGCTCTGGGTGACCCTGCTGTGGAAGGGGGGTTGGACCAGATGATCTCCAGAGGTCCCTTCCAAACCCTGTGATTCTGTGATTCTGTGACGTATTTTTTTTTTTACTGGCAGAAGACAAAACTCTAAGTGTGAATAGGCAGCTAGGAACCACCAAAAAACAGCTGATTCAAGATAAGGTTTCCACCATGGAATTCCAGTTTTTCTTATTATAGTGTTGTAGAAAAGGGAAGTTATATTAAACATCATTTCACATTTAGTTTTATACTTCTTCCTACCCTTAGCAGTCACTACGCTGTGATGCACAGTTATCTTCTCACAACTGCTGAGAGATTATTCTGTATCATGTTACATTACAACAGTATTTTCCAGAGACATTAATTCCTACTTGGACAGAAATGGTAAAGCACAGATGACAAAAACTTCCATCATTATACACTCAGGAACATCTCCAATACAAGCCTGAAGATTTGTATTACTGTAGAAATGCTTATATTTTTGAAAATGCTTATTGTATAAGACACCTAAGATAGCTCCTGTCCTCAGCCTACACTTTCAAGAACAATTCCAGTCAGCTGAATAATTGAAGGTTTTTTCCCTGTCTTAGTATATTTTCTGGTAGGACTGAACCTCATCCCCTTACCCCAAACTGGACACTTCTGACAATAAAAATAACTTGGTATAGAGATAAAGATACAGCAAATTTCACCACATACTACAAAGCTGATATGAGCTGGCCTCTAAACTCATTGGCGATGTTTCAAGAGAGGAGTGAGTTTATTCAGGACAAAGGAATTTCCTGACATATCCTCCACATAATAGAAACTAATACTATAAGTTTTGACCCTCTCTGAGACCTCAGTTTCTGTTATTATGTAGAAGACCAGTACCTGTACACAGTCTTCTCAGAGGAAAACAGTAAATAAAAACCTTTAAAAATATGAAAATAAATAAATACAGATCCTATCAGCTGGGTTTTTTTTCCTACAAAGAAAACACTGATATAGCACGACGCGATAAAAAACTCCTTTAGAGCCTTTAAGTTGAATGGATTCTGGCTGTCTTGAATCAAGGCTGGCAGGGAATATGCTCTCCAGACTGTGGCAGATGGCATCTGTTTTGTTTGCTTGCTCGCGTTTGCTGTATGTTTCTGAGTGTTACACTATGTTCTGTGCTGTTCTGCTAAAAGGGTGAGTAGCAGAGGGAGGAGGGTTGCTTTTTCACTTTCTGGTGAAATTCTCTGAATGGAGAAAATATCACAGAATCACCGGGGTTGGAGGGACCTCTGGAAATCATCTGGTCCAACCCCCCTGCCAGAGCAGGGTCACCTAGAGCAGGCTGCACCGGGTGGCGTCCAGGCAGGTCTTGAATGTCTCCAGAGTCAGAGACTCCACCACCTTCCTGGGCAGCCTGTTCCAGTGCCCTGCCACCCTCCAAGTGAAGAAGTTCCTCCTCATGTTTAGGTGGAACTTCCTACAGTTAAGTTTGTGGCCATTACCTCTTGTCTTGTCACTGGGCACCACTGCAAAAAGACTGGTGCCATCCTCCCGGCACTCTCCCTTCAAGTGTTTATAAGCACGGATGAGATCCCCTCTGAGTCTTCTCTTCTCCAGACTAAAAAGACCCAAGTCCCTCAGCCTTTCCTTATAAGAAAGATGATGCAGCCCTCTAATCATCTTTGTAGCCCTTTGCTGTACCCTCTCCAGCAGTTCCCTGTCCTTCTTGAACCGGGACAGTACTCCAGATGTGGCCTCACCATGGCCACATATCAGAACTTCTCTGACAGTGGTGGATTATGATCTACTGCCATCTTATTTTGAAGAGCTGGTTGGAAAAAGCAGAGAGTGAAGCACATAGCTATCAGGGATCTTGAAGAACAAACAGAGATAAAGAAGGTTCATAGGAAGAGAAGAAAGCAGGTAAATGTTTCAGAGGAAGGGAAAAGAAATATGAACATGAGACATAGAACGTTTGTGTGTGGTGTGTTAAAATCTCAGAAGTAGTAAAAGTAGTCAGATGGAAAGCAACACTGAAGAAAAGGACATGCCACAAAAACATTTTCAAGCTGAATTTCTCAGAAGGACTAAGCTTATTTATATATATATATATTTTAATTTTAAAAGATGCATTGCTGGAGTTAGACAGCATTTAAACCCTAGAATTTATTGTCATCTGACATTATAAAGACCCAGAACGTACCATTCAGAGAGGAACAAGAATAAATTCAGGAAGGATGGACTCCATGTATGGGTAAATCAATGTGTTATACTTTGATTTCAATGTGAACGGTGTCCAATGAAAATCACTTTTTTTTTTTTTTTACTCAGAAATTAATTACACATCAAGGAGCAGTGAGATCTTTTCAGTAGGGACCCTTGCAACAGTTTTTGGAGTATATACTGATTCTGTGCTAGGTGTCCTCTGGAGACCAAAAAGGCTTACTTAGTAAAGGATACTGGACCACACAATTTGTACTCACCATGATTTATTTCTAAAAAGAGTGTTTCGCCATATGTGCTGATGATTTAAATGACAAGGAAGAAGATCAAAGAGTGAGGGAAGAAAAAAGTATGGTTTTCCAAGACAGACCACCTTCTGCATCACCTTTGTCATTTTTGACCCACTAGTTACAGTTAGTTTAAGAGCTTAGATCTTCCATAGTGTCTGACCACAGCAGGATGCATAACCTAGAGGCCAAGCAGACTGGACAAAAGTTCTTCAGTGTGGAGAAGGCAAAGATGGTAAGGTGATTGACTATTAGATCCAGTGCTAACATAGAATCATAGAATCACAGAATCACCTAGGTCGGAAGAGACCTTTAAGATCATCGAGTCCAACCATTAACCTAACACTGCCAAAACCACCACTAAACCATGTCCCTCAGCACCGCATCTACCTGCCTTTTAAATACCTGCAGGGATGGTGATTCCACCACTTCCCTGGACAGCCTGTTCCAATGTTTGACAACCCTTTTGGTGAAGAAGTTTTTCCCAATATCCAATCTAAACCTCCCCTGGTGCAACTTGAGACCATTTCCTTTTGTCCTATTGCTTGTTACTTGTGAGAAAACATTGACCCCCACCCCTCTACAATCTCCTTTCAGGTAGTTGTAGAGAGCGATCAGGTCTCCCTTCAGCCTCCTTTTTTCCAGGCTGAACAACCCCAGTTCCCTCAGCCACTTCTCATAAGACTTGTTCTCTAGACCCTTCACCAGCTTTGTTGCCCTTCTCTGGACACGCTCCAGGGGTACTTTTCTTGCATGTGCAATGAACAGTCCTTGGCACAGCTCCCTGAGTCAACAGTGTACTGACAGACGGATGCCTAACCAAGAATGACAAGAGGATGTTTTGTTCTTCTACCAGTATTTGAAGAGTAATCTACTCATATAGGAAGCAGCATCCTTAAAATCTAGCAGAAATGTTTCAAGGGAGAACAAATTTTCCAAACATTGACGCGAGAGGTAACAGAGAAAAAGGGTACAGAGAGGACCTTTTATCCAACCAGGTTTCCTAGGGGCTCTAAATGGATGGAGACACTTTCCACTGGGATATCCTTCTTCACAGCTGCAATCACTACTGCATGCCTTTAAATTCAGTTTGGATCCAGGTAGTACCTGCGATGCAACTGCCAGTGCCACAACAATTGTTGGTGAAGGTGATAGCCTTGGAATTGGCCCGTAGCCTTTGCCCCTCACCCTCAGGAAGCAGAAAGGTGGCCAGTGTTTCTGCTGTGTGCATAAGAAACAATTTGGGCATTTGTCTGACAAGTCTGTAGGGCTTTGTAGGCAATCAGTCATACTGCCTTAGTCTACTTTCTGCCATCCATGCTTGTTTTAGGATATACTTACACTTTTTCTTTAGTGGCTAACACATGATAGAAGGATCATCCATGCCAGCTAATTGTTCTTTTCCAGCAACAGGTCAACTTCTCCTCTATTATGATGATTCCTTTGAGACAGGAACTGAGAAGAACATCTAAAATTTCTGAAAAGAGTACACTTTGGGGGAAAATTCTTTTTATAGAAGATTGGTTTTCTCCCTAAGTACTGAGAATTCAGCTGGCTATTATCTAGAGATGACAGACTGATAGAAATGGAGATGGCAGTTTCGAAGTAGTAGCTGAAGTAGTGCGGTAAGTTTTTCCATCTTACTGCAATATTCTTGGTACTGCACAGTCACCTTCTAACAGCGAAAGCTTCCCATGTAATTTCTGTATCCTTATTTTCTGTTTGATAAAAGGATGGATGTTCTTATATTCAATTCATTGACCCAGAAGTTTGTAAAAGACCTATATTGGCTGATTGTTTCTGTTGAGAACTGTTGACATTTCTTAAGATAGTTGGTATGATCACTGTTTTCTGCAATTTTACATCACTAGGACAGCGATACTCCTTTCTTATGTCACAGAGAATTGTGACTATAAAATCAACAGCCTTTGTACAATGTTCATGCATAATACTGAGTGACGAGGAGCTGAGGCTTCTTGACTCTGGGAGACCATGACTGATGCAATAGCAATAACATTTTGTTATTACAGTAGGAATGCTAAATCCAACCAGTGATCAAGAGATGGGAGGTTTCTTACCTTGAGAAACACATGTTTTTCTAATGTCCCTGTATACTAACAAATGTTTTAAAAGCATTATTTCCAGGTTCCTCAGAACCGGTTCCTCATTTTGAATATAGAAAGAGCTGATTCTGATACTTATAAATTCATTTTATTTTTTATTCTGTTGTCCCTATTAAATTTTTCTTCTTTTGTTCTTCAGGCAAAGGCCTTGTTTTTCTCCCTCACTCCTGACTTTTAATTACTGCTGTCTTGATTGACAGAAAAACAGGACAGAAGGATTTTTTTTTTTTAAGTAAATGAAGCTTCTTCTTCTTCGTCCTTAGTGACACAATGTAGCCGGCTATTAACAGTCTTTGTGTGTGCATAAGCACAAGTGAAAGGGAGTGAGAGAGAGACAGGGAGCCAGAGAGGGACAGCTTCAACATTTGATGATAAAATGTAGAGCTTGAGAGAATAATCACAAGAAAAGAAGAAAAGAAAAAAAAAAAAGGAATTATATGAAAAGGGACAGTTAATTGGCATAGAAAACTAAATTCAATATTCGCTTGTGGACGGCCTTAATGGTTTAATAACTGCCAATTTTGTACACAGGCTCTATACAGTTGTAATAAGAATTTCATCCCCAGCTCTTACAGGGAAAAGATAAGGAAGCAAATATACTGTGGCCACTGAATGCCCTAGTACTGTGTTTTATTATGTTTACTTTATAATCCCATCATCCCCATGCCACCAGCATGCTTGAGGGGTAGTGGAGGCAGCAGTCGGCACTCCCTGTTGGCTCCCTGTCTTTCACTGCTACCCTAAGGTACTTAAGAATGACAGTATAAAGAATTTCTGTGCAGATGAGCCTGTAGATTTGGGGAATTGGCTGCTTATAGACAGGGATTCTTTTGGTAGACTTAATTCCTTTAGCAAGGGTGAAGAACCATCTGTGGGGATTCTTGTCATGTATAAGGAAGTTAGTCATGCTCTCTGTGGAGTTGAGTTTCTTGAATTTTAATGAAACCTGTGTCAATCTGTCTCTTCTATACCCCTGCGTTGAAACCAGTGGTCAGCTAGTCAACAATCACAACAGTAAATCACAGCAGATAAGCCATGCAGGACAGCAATGAAGAATTTACAGTCTTGTCTTTTCCTTTTTCTTCTCCTTCTTTCTTCTCTGTTTTCTTCTCTATTTGCTTTCTTCTCTGTTTTATTCTCTTTCTTTTCCTTCCTTCCTTTCTTCCTTCCTTCCTTCCTCCCTCCCTCCCTCTTTCCTGCTCTTTCCTCTGTGGCTTTTTGCTTTTTGCCTACCTTCTTTCTTCCCAGAGAAATATTCTAAAAGTGTACAAAATGAGTCATTGCCATTTTTTGTCTTTGAGTGAGAGGTTTTTCAGAGGGTGAAGAGAGGAAAGATGAAAACACTTGGCAATTTGGAAAGATTTTATCTTTCTTGATCCATTATGTTTTTTATTGGTCATTTAAATGACTTTCTGTGCTCTTGATTTCCCCCAGTGACTGAAATACAGAGACTGAGTTTTACTTTCCTAATTTTTAAAATTGATATATATAGATATAGTATATGCATGAAAATTAATAAATCCATTAAAAAGCATAAGCTAGGAAAGAGATCACTGTAAACCAGTGTAATAGAGCAATCTATTAGTCTCCGAAGTTCTAAGGACTATGTACATGAAGCAGTTAAAAAAAGAACATATTTTCTTTAATATGCTACTTTATTAAAATTTGTTCTTCTACTCTAATGAGAGAGAGAGTTTGCAGGCTCCAATAGTAAATACAATACAGTGAAGGGTTCCTTTGTTTTTCTTTGTTTTTTTCCTCTTTTTTTTTTCCCCCTTCTCTTTTCTTTCCATTTCACACTATCTTGAAAGAATAAATGTCTCTTTTGGGGTTGCTTTGAAAGCCTCTGGTAATATTCTGGAAGGAATTTTTGGAACTGATCAAAAAACATAGATGTGCACTTGGCTTTCCATTTGAGGCTAAATGGAGGGAGTAGATTGAAACACAGGCATAAAGGAGCTCTCCTGGGTTGAAGAAACCAGTCCTTCCTGCTATTGGCACCCTGGCACATAACCTCTTTCATATTAAGTTCCATTTTAGAAGTCAGTAAAAGGCATTTTCAGAACTCAAAACCTCAAAAAGTTGAGATCTCTGCTCTAATTCTGAGCTTAAATTTATTTTTTTTAATTTTTTTTTATTTTAGTCACTTGGTTTTGTGCAAACTTTGGACTTCAGCCTAAATGATTTTTTTTTTTTTTAAATTTTAAATGTCCATTCTACCATACTTGTTGAGAGCATGTGTAGTCTGAGACCTAGTTTCATTACGCTAAAAAGCTCATACCATCAGTGGATGAGTCTCTGTAGCTACAGCCTGACTCTGTCCACTCCAGTTAAGTCTTGGTGAGTTTAGCTGTAGTATTGCCTTAGTGTAGCACTTCGCTACAGTAAAGACAGGACTAAAATAACTTGTCATTCATCCTACTTCATCTCTTTCAAACAGGAACAACTATATAATAAACACCTGGGTTAGAAAGGCCCACAAAATGTTTTGTTTGATAGCAGTATACACAATAGGCTACAGAATATATACTACGTATAAGAAATGTAAGATTCATGTTAGAAAAGTGAAAGATGCTGCAAGATTAGAGGACAAGAAATGACGTACATGACCGTTGTCCTGGGTCTGTCACTAATGGATTTTTTGCTAAATAAAGTTCCCAAAGTGCCAGGTAAAATGGTCTCTCAATAGAACTTAATCAGCTTGGACACAACATTGTACTACCAGGATTATGTGTTCTTGAACCAACCTGGTTTGAATCTGGATTGTCCCGATCTCAAGATGAGGAGTGTGTGGTTGTTTAAATCTGTTCATTTTGAAATAATTTTTAATCTGCCTTTCAGATGGCAGATATCAAGCTACCGTTCTTTTTGGGAAAGTTAATTTTGCTCTTTTGTTTGTCCTGATGTTGAGCTTGTACTCTCAAATAACTAGAAGAATCTGGCTTGGTTTTTAAAGTTCAGGTTATTTTTCTATAACTTGAAAGGAGCATTCAGTTTGTAGGAAGCTATTGATATTTTGTAAAATTGACAGAAGTCTCCTAGAAGATCTTAAGATGTTATCATTCTTTCATACAATTTTTAAAAATCTAAAAGTCTGTCCCATAGAAAAATTATTTTTTTTTCAAACTGTTGCCAGATGTCAAAATACTAAAACTTCTCATGCAACGAAGATATTAACTTTCTTAATTAGGAAATGTTAGGTTTTGTTTCCTCCTGTTTTTGTCAATTGTAACATTTTCTTACATTAAATACTTTATCCAAAACATTGTGAATGTTTTGGCTTTAAATTTTCTTAATTTGTCTCTTTGAATTTTACAGATACTTAAACAAAACTCTAAATATTGCAAGTATAAAGTTCAATATTTCAACAGGGCTATGAAGATGATTAGGGGGCTGCAACTTCTTTCTTATAAGGAAAGGCTGAGGGATTTGGGTCTTTTTAGTCTGGAGAAAAGAAGACTCAGAGGGGATCTCATCAGTGCTTATAAATACTTCAAGGGAGGGTGCTGGGAGGATGGCACCAGTCTTTTTGCAGTGGTGCCCAGTGAAAGGACAAGAGGTAACGGCCATAAACTTAAACGTAGGAAGTTCCACCTCAACATGAGGAGGAACTTCTTGACTTTGAGGGTGGCAGAGCACTGGAACAGGCTGCCCAGGGAGGTGGTGGAATCTCTGACCCTGGAGACATTCAAGACCCACCTGGACGCCATCCTGTGCAGCCTGCTCTAGGTGACCCTGCTCTGGCAGGGGGGTTGGACTAGATGATCTCCAGAGGTCCCTTCCAACCCTGGTGATTCTATGAATCTGTGAACATTTTGAGAAGTGACAATCCTAAATTATAAGGTAAAGGAGAGAACCACTTAAAATATATTTTCAAGCTCAGTTTTGATATAATTTCTTTTTACTGTTCTTAAGGAACACAATAGCAATCCTTTCCTTTCCTGATAGTTATCTGTCTCTCTGATTTCTTTCAAAAGTCTATGAAGAAAAAAGAACATTTAGATTGGAATCCCCATTTAATTGATATGAACCTTTTTTTTCGAGGCGTTTAACTTATGTTTCACTGTGAGAAGTCAGACACCAGATACATTTTGTCTTGATATTCTGAGGGCTATGTATGGTATAGCAGTCACCATCCTGAGTCTGGCACAGATACGAGAGGACTTTGAATGGGATTGTCTTATCTCACTTTATCTACAGACCCCAAGAACTGAGTTCTGATCTAAGCTCTTTCTCTAGAACATAACAAAAGTGAATGAATTAAAGTAGGCAGCTCAATGGAGCAAACCTTTCAGAAGGCAAACAATTTCTTCCATCTCTAGCTACTGTCTAAAAGTGTCTAAGATGGACCAAGTGAAATCCTATACTTTTATATGACTGTTGGTGTATGAGGTGAATCCAATAGTACTGAACATGTAGTTTTGTTATTAACGAGACTAGCTGTCAGGCTGAAATATCTTCATCATCAAGTCCTTTCCTATGAAATTTCTGCCTTTCTCTTACGCAGGGTAAAGCTCAGACTACTTCAGACAGATAGGGTGTTCATTTGAACTTTAATAACTGATGGGGTGCTCAGACGCTGTTGATAATAACGGTTGTTACATTAGTATGTAGAAAAGGTAGGCTGAAGTCTCATATAACGAGATACTATCAAATGTAAACTTTCTGGGAAGCATTGAGGCAATGACCAAAGACCCAGTATATTTGCCATGGGTATGTTCACATGCCGTAATGCATTTGCTGCTGAAACATGTTACCCAGAGACAAATCAGAGATGTTCTTATTCTGACCCACCTTACGTTTTTTTTTTTCAATATCAACTCTGTCAAGTATTTTTTTTCATTCCTGTTTGGTCAGTTAAAAACCGCAGCCTTTTTGCTTGAGTATTCAGATTGCTTCTGATTTTATAGCCATGAACCTGTCTGCTTTATGTAGCTTTTGTTGGTTGCATCCTGCTTTCACGTGTTTATTTGTTATGCTTAGTACTGCATTTTCTGATCTGTAGTTAACCACTGTCAAAACTGATCAAGAATTTCTCCCTTTCCTCAGGGTAATTAATAGGGAAACTTCTTTCTTATTTTATTTTGGAAGTGTTTGTAAAAATTAATGAAGCATGTTTTGCTAAATTGAAGTTGTTGAACTTTTACAACTGAAATATATGGTATCTTAGTGAGAAAGACTTACGCATGGAGGATAAAATAATGCATAGATAGTCCTTACTAAAGGAATCACAAAAATGACCCGTATTTGTATTGTTTATATTTAAAATGCATAGCTTGCAGATCTTATGGAAAAAATTCACTCATGTTACTGATTTATTAAGACTACTGCATTCAGTCTTGCGTTTAAAGTATATTAAACTTCCAGCCTGAACGTCTCCAGTTTCTACAGTCTAACTTGCATCCAGGATAGAGGATTTGAAATTACGTCAGTACATTGTGTTAGGAAAAGCAATGAACAAACATAATCTGAACCTTTCATTTGTGATAGGAGCCATTGTTAAATGTCTTTGCTTAGACTACGGTACTTCAGCAGAAAGGTTAGGTCAAATTTACACGTGTGAACAAAAAAACCCACAGACGGAAAATGAGGAATTTTCATCTGAAGCTGTAGGAAAGGGAAACCTTTAACTTATATGCATCATAAGTCTTTATTGCCCAGCTTTTTGTTCCTATTGTCATTATGATATCTTTTTGACAATAGTTGCCCTACTAAATTCATCACTTTGTTCAAAAGTATAAGGCTTAACTCTCGGTGTTTTCTCTCTCCTTTCCTCTTTTCGTTGTCCCTTCCAAATAGATTAGTAATCTAGTTTGACTATAGCTTCATTTTAAAGAATAAAGTAGACTTGAAAGAAAAGATGACATTCAAATCACCATTTAAACATGGTGATGCTGAAGGACTCTGCACTTTTAGATTCCTAAATCCAGGAGTGGTACTCTGAGTTAGATACTGAAGTTCCCAGTCCAATGTGTAAGAAGATGTAAATATTTCAGAATGAAGTTTTCGGTGCTGTGGATTTGAACAGGGCGCAGCCAGGTTTAAGGACATGTCTGAAATTTCGCTTCTCTCTTGGACTGAAAGCCCTACCTCTGGACTGAACGAGGTGACTCTGCAAGGCTGGGATTCCAAGCCTCAACTCAAATCCAGACCTACTTCACTTTTGTCTAAGTGCATGGAGGCGGGGATATTTGACTTTTCTGTAATAACTGACTGATGAGACCCCTTGTGCCAAAAGAGGTACACCTCAGCTTTCTAGACTGCTTTACCCAAAGGAGTTTTGAATTAGTGATGACTCTTGTTTACTCTACTATATCCTCCAGATGGAAAATTCTTCTTCCTCCTTGCATGCTTTGTTTCCCTTAACCACACTATTTGAGATGATGATGATGATGATGATGATGATGATGATAACAGCTAATTTATGGAATATTTCTTTCTCTTGTGGACAGGGCTTTGACAGCATTCACTTGATGCTGCTGAAATGAAGGAAAGGTTAGATTCAACTGTCTTTGACTTAGAACAGATAATATTACTTTAGCAATTCCACTCTTGAACTCCATAGCTCTACTGGTAAACAGTGAGTAGTCTTCTAGTATGGCTAATTTAGTTCAAAGAAGGTAGAAGAAAATGGATAGAGTGAAAGGTAAGTTTTTATTGCATGCCATTGGCTGAGAAAATTGTGCTGCTAGGGGAACTCTTTCTTCTTTGAAAATTTGAGTTTGCTTACGTTACATGCCAGAGCAAGAAGGGAAGACCAGATGGAATCAGGACTTCATGGGACAGAACAAACTCACATTTTATTAAGAGCAATCCCAAATATATACTTCTAATTTAAAAATGAATATATATGGCAAATACAAATATATACCTTTTATAAACATAAAAAGTAGTATTCAGCATAGATGTGTGTAGGAAATATTAGTTTAATTATGCATAAAATTAACAAAATAAATTCATAAATAAAACTGGAGGTAAAATTTGGCTAAACAGGTCTAAGGGGGAAGCTGGTCTGGGAAGGAACACTGAACCACGGATATTCCAACAGACCATACTGTGTGCAGCTATGTGCATGTATGTGTTCTTTCTGCTCCCATGAAGACCAAGCCATTTATTGTTAGGTATCTAAATATAAATTTTGCTATCATGTTGAACAGCCCAATATGAGAACATACTTATAAAATTTTGATTAAAGTTTTAAAAGAGAAACACGGGATGGAGAGAAGTTTGCAACCTATAGCAAGGAGTGACATTGGGCAACCTGGGACTGTCAACCTCCAGCTCAAATCTTCTAATAGCATATGAAATGTATTTTGCAGTATTCGTTCATTTTGTATTGGCGTCATTGGCATTGTGTTGCCTTTGCACAGATGTGTCGGGGAGTTGATGGGCTGTACATCAGTTTCATTAGGACCGAAGAACTGACTTAATACCTCTGCCAAACAAGCAAAAAAACCCCACCGTAAAGCTCCAAAGAGCGGTGTTTATAAGTTTTCAAATAGAAACTGAGAAACACCAATAAAGTTTGGATTCAGCTCAAGTGCATCGTCAACCTCAGGCAGCTTCCTGGTATTTTTTTTTTTATTTATTTTTTTATGATCCATTTGTCTAGTACTGCTGAAAGATCTATAGAGAAAATTACTGAGGCAAAATGTAGATCCAATTGCACATTGTACAACAGGAGCAAATAATTCCCGTTCTCATTATTTGAATCGATAATTTGCTAAACTGGTATTAACAAGAGCAACAACTTTACCAGGTTAAGGGGGTTTGTACTGAGTAATGACTGCCTGGAGAAGGAGAGAACAGAGGGAGTAAATCCTAGCAGCCTTTTACTATTGAGGTAGCACATGCAAGTGAATCAATAGTGGCTGGTAAGGTGGTGCTGTAAAGATGTTTTATTGGTTTGACTAAGTAGGTTGGCAGGGAAGCTGCTGCAAGTATCAGTACAAACAATCAAATCCGGTCCAAACACAGAGCTGAAACCCAAGAGTCTTCACTTTCTTGGAAGCACTAAAAATAACGTTTTGGTCATAAGAGCCTACGTCATCCAACCTGGCCTTGTGGCAAGGTTGTGAACTGTCTAGCCAGTTCAAACATTTTTTTTTTTTTTAGTCACAAAAGATACTTTACCTCAGCCATTTGCAAACAAGTTTCTCACAGGAGGCTGGTAACTAACTGCATGCACACTGGAGTCCATTGCAAAAGACGAGCGCTGAAGAGCTTGGTTTTGATTTGCAACAGCCTAGATCTCTTCCTACCCACCTCTGCACACCTACCTGGGGCAGCTGAAAGGAGGCTCAGTGCCAAGCTCCTTTTGTAGCCGGAGAGACTCCTCCAAGGAGTGCTTCAGTCTTGCTTAGATCTGCCCGGCTCTCTAAAGCAGCCTGTCTCTCTCCGTTTACTGCGTAGGGAGCCTACGGAGACCAGGCTCCCAAGTTAAATCCTTCCCTCAGGTGCCTAAATTTAGAAAGGCTGAATCTAAGCCCACAAGTGCACAGCCAGTGAGTTAGTAGTTTTTCGGCAGAAAGGCCATAACTTATTAAAGGATGCTACATTGATTCTTCGGGGTTTTTTTGTACATACATCAATTACAGTTTCACCCAACAGAAATTTGTTGACATATATGAGTTTCAACTCTGTTTCCAACAAATTACAAGCTACTAACATCCTTTCAGCACCATTAGCTTTGCCCATGCCTAGGGCACAAGAAGTCTTAAAAGTGCTTTATTAATATTTTCTTAAATATATTTTATTAGCAGTAGCATTCATTGTAATAATAATAAATAATAATACTATGTACATACAAGAAAAGTGTTAAATAAACAGTTTTAAGTCTGTTCATGCCCTTGGCATGGACAAAGATAATGGTGTTTACTGCTGTTATTAATTATTATTATTAATAATAGTATTTGTATTTGCATTTGCATTTGTATTTGTATTGCAGTAGTGCTTAAGAAAGAGCTGCAGTGACAGATCAGGATTTCATTTAACTATGTATTGTGCAAACACAGGACCTTCTTCAAATAATTTACAAGCCAAGTATAAAAGAGAGCTGGTGAATACACACAAATATGCATATTTGTGTATACATATACATGCAGGGGTTTTTTCGTTTGTTTCTCTGCGTGTGTGAGAGACTGTAAATGTATTTTCTGTGTGTGAGACTACAACAGACCAGTAATGACTGTAGTGCACTAAACACGTAAACAGAATAAACAAGCACAGAATCTTAATTTGTTTGATTCTAAAACTTGCAGCAAACAAGGATATTGAGAAAATTCCCTGAAATTCACATGAATTGTACCAAATGAGATTTAGATAAGTCTCCTTCAAACTGCATGAGGTTTGTTTCTACCCAAAATCAAATCCAAGAAAGATCCGACCTTCTTTAGAGCCAAACGTGGGATGAAATCTCATTGTAAAAGCTTTCTCAGGAAAACAAGATCAGAGACTACCCATCACCAACTCTTTTGCTTAGCAATATTGTTGATACTAAGACATATGTTAAATATTTTAGGGATTTCAGTCCTTAGTATTTCGTTTTTCTCTCTTGACAGTCAAATGGCCTTCTCTGGTCACAAGATGTTGGGCTGATAGCTAGACACATAACTAACTGCAATTCACAGTTTTGATTGTGTGAAGTCAGAGATCTGGGCAGATTTTAAACCAATTACTATTTTGAGAAGCAAAGAATGCCCAAGAATGATTTTAGGATTTCTGAAAGAAAGCAGAAAGGAAGGGAAAGCAGAAAGCCTCTGCATTTTCTTCTGACAGTCTCGTATGGCAAACATGCATCTCCCAACTAAAAGTGGTCGTTGTTGAACCCGGATGCATCACTGTAAATGAGGCGTGTAAGTTATGAGCAAAAATAACCTTGACTTCTTCTAACATTGGGAAACAAAGACACTTCCAGAGACTTCAGGCAGCCTGGAGGTACTCCTCTCCTTTTCAGTGGCTGCGGAAAGTGTCTGGGTGCCTATTGCAAAATCCTTCATTACACATCAAAACCAGAAGCCCTTCTGTCTCTGTGATCATTGTACTGGTGCTGGTTATGGGGGTTTGAAGATTATTTAACAACAGAGTCTCAGTTATATACACAAAATATAGCACTGACTATGGATTAGAGAGGGGCTGCCAAGTACAGCATTCAAACACCTGGTGGTATTGATTTTACACTTTTCCTGTGATTCTATATCATGTTCCTTTAGTTTCTGGCAATCTCTATAACTTTTATACTGACATAAATTGTGATAAAAAAGGAATCAAATAATCCCCCTTCCCCTTCCAGAAATAGTTAAGAAAGCTCTATAGCACCATTAATATTTTTGTTAATGTAGGTGAACTCATGGAGGGCAAAAGTACAGGGAAAGTTGAATCTAACCTCTTAGTGTGTTGTTATTGTTTCTGTCTTGTCTTTAGATTTGCTCTTCTAGTAACAAACGTAAGAATAGAAACATTTATTCATCTGGAAAATCCCTTTTATTATATGATGGTTATCACTATCCTTTTTTTTTTTTTTAAATGCATCCACCAAGAGGTCATCTGAACATCTCAGATTAACCTCTTGGTTCAATTAGAAACCAGAGGTACTAAGACCACCCTCAAAACAGGACATGGGATATGTCATTTTACTAATGGTGTTCCTGCACTTAATGAAAATCCGATGCTTTGTATAGTGAATAAGCAGTAAGAAGTGGATGCAGTCCTCTGAAATCTCCCATGTTCTACACTGTGGCAGATGGAAGGACAACTTCTCTTAAGGACCCCTTTATTTTCAAAATTCATGTCACTTGCAGGAGAATGGAGGGTTTGGTGGTTTGGGTTTTTGTGCTTTGTAGTCTTCAAAGGGACATGTATCTTTGCTGTTCCCTTGCTGATGAACTGGTGATAGTCTTCTAGTGAAGCTAATAGTACTATCTTACGTTCAGAACTCTAGTATGAAGCCAAAGGTACAGCAGAATATCCAGACTTCTGAAAAAAAACTTAGGTTCTGAATGTTGTTGCTTGAATAACTAGCTTAGAAAGAACAAAGCCAATATTTTGTCATGTCTCTATCATCAATGGAGGGTTTTGGAGCACTGCCCAGAGGGGAGTTGTGATAATAATGTCATTCATTTTACATGTATATCTGCATGTTCATGGTACCATGGTAATAAATGCACTTGCTATCCACTTTTTCCTTAAATTTAATTATCAGCCTTTCCAGTAAATACTTTGTACAAGAGCTGTAAAGACTAGAGTCCTGTAACAAAGTTGGTATTTAAGTAACTTAACAGGAAGGAATAATTAAAAAAAAAACCAACACACAAACAAAACAGCCATGAGTGACAAAGAGAAAGACTTTCACAAGAACTGGAACAGGACTTAGAGGTTTGTCTGTCAAAGAAATTGCTTAATTAGAAAATTAACAGTATCACCAAGAGCTAGAAGCACACGGCTAAGCTTTTTAGTAGTCTTTCAATACACCTACATTGCTTGGATCATAGGTTTCTTCAGGGCAAATTAGCACTGTTTATTTAAGCAAATCATCTGGCTGCTCCCATGGGGACCTCTGCCTCTTTGACTTCAGCACCCAAGAATCACACAGATCATCATATATCACTTCCAGAAGCTGAGAAGAATTTTAATAGCAATAATATTTTGTTTCAATTCTTGAACACGCACTGACGAGTTTCACAGTTGCAAACCATATGACATGAGAGACAGTAGTGGCAGCTTTGAATTTTGAAGGTCTTAAGTTCCCAAGGAGGTGCTTTTTAAGTAACTTTTAATGAGTTGGGCAAAGTAGGCTTTCCAGCATAAACATTCTTGAGATTAATTCTGGGAGGTGTTCCAGTGAATAAGTATAAGAAAAGGTTGCTGTTGTAAAATACTTCCTTAGGATTCTGCTACCTCTACCGTAACCAAATCAAAGTAAGAAAAAGTAGGCGTTTAGGAAGAGTTATGATATAACCTTCTGTCAGTGGAAATTGGTTATGGATGGGGTAGATAACATAAGCATTAATCTATTATCATTAAAAAAACATCTTCTGGGGAGAATCTTTTATTTTCTCCAAAATATCTGGAGAGTGAAGACTGAAAAGTGAATGGGAAAAGATCCCTGAAGATCTTTAGACAAGGAAGAAATGTGCCATATGAAGTCAGATAACTCAATTCAAACCAAAGAGTTCAAAGATGCTAGCTAAGTAGTTTAAAAGCCTTCTGTGAAGGAACAGTTGGTTTTGTCTAAAAAATGCTAGGAAAACATCCAGAAAAGAGACGTCTTGGAGGAAGTCTTTGTGAAATCCACAAAACTCCCACTGCTAGCCATCTTGTTGGTTTAAGTTTCATAAAGGTCAATGAATGCTGAAAAAAAAAGGGTGAGACAAATCCAAATGTCTTGGAATTCATCAGATTTCTGAGACTATATATAGCTGGTTAGAGAAAGTGTGATTTTAAACACGCATACACATAGAGTTTATCAAAATCAGGGAAGAGACGTTTATTGATGCTGCTTTGTCTCTGACAGTGCCGTAGACATTGCCAGAGAGTCTTAAATAATTAGCAAGACTATGGCCACAGTGCAAAAAAAAATTATTTGGCACGGGCAAATCTAAAATGTTATTCCTAAGATGTAAGTAATATGTTACTCAAAGGGAATGGCTCCTGGGTAGAATTGTGCATGCCTGTGGGGTCCACACTTCACCAGAAACAAGTGGGTAAAGAACACTGGTTAAAAATGTATGAATTTTCCAAAATTAGGATATATGCCTATTGCTTGAGTGTAAATAAGCCTGAGTTTATTTGGTTTCTGAGATTTCCTTGAGTGGGACATTGTCCTGAAAGCAAAGTGAATACAAGAATTGACAAGAAAGTCATGACAAATAATAGATTCCAGAAAAAGAATGAATTGGAAGTTGGGATTTCACTGACATTAGAGAAGACAAGAAAGAGGAGAATCTTTCAGCAAAATTATGCTCTTTTTCATAATAATGATGCTAGTTTTTAACTGAGCTTTAATTAAACTACTTTGCATTCTTCATAGCTTGTGTTTGCATTCCTGACAGACAAAGTCACGCACATTTTTAATTTTGCAATTGCTGCACTTACTTTTCAGTCTCAGTTGACCTTGTCATTTGTTAGAAGCCTACATGGCCCTAATAGCTGAAATGTGAAGTAATTTTTTCAGAATAGAGGAGTAATTGCCACCGCTATAGGAAAAAAAAGCGTGCAGGTTTTTTGCAGGGGGTGAACAAACACTCAGATTTAGAAGAGAAGAGCTGGTTGTTCCTCTAATATCTTTAAACATTTGGATCATAGCAGCATGGAAGCTGGCAGGGCTTAAAGGGTCTCAAGAGTTCATCTACCCATATACCCCTTCTCTAAGGTGGTATTAACCACCCCATTCCAGAGACATGTTCATCTAACATGTTCTTAAAATCTTGCATTTGTAGACATTCTGCAGCTTCCCTAGGTTACATTTTCCAGTGCGATGAGAACAGTAGATAAAAGCAAAGTGAATGTATTAACTTCCATTGAGCATACACAGGCTATGTTTTTGCTAGCTGGGCTCTTTGTAGTTCAACAAGAAGTTGTACTGGACAATTCTAATTAGATCCATAGCCCCCTCGTGGGTTCATTTTGAAATCCTGTTACCCAACTCCAGTTTCCTGATTAAGCTCCAAATGAAAAGGATGTCAGAAGTCTACGAAGCAGGGTGCCAAGCCACCAACAAGACCTTAAGCATTAAGACTGTTGCATTGTGGAAGCTCACAAGTCATTAGAAATGAGATAATGTGAGTTATCTGTACCAAGGCCATTTCCAAAAATGACTTTCTCATAGGAACCATCACTGTCAGGGTTGAAAGAGTGGAATTGGGTTGAAAAAGTGTCATGAATTCAAAGATGACTGAGTGCAATTTGCTTTCTCCTCTTTGGTTTTTATTTTGTTTGGTTTTGTTTCTTTTTTTTAATGTAATGTAATGTATTTTTATTTTATGTAATTTTATTTATTTTATTTTATTTTATTTTATTTTATTTTATTTTATTTTATTTTATATATTATTTCTTTTCTTTTTCACTGCTGTTTTTAAATTGTTGCCTTGGAGAATTATTTCCTCAATTTAGCCACAGAATAAGTAGAGATTAAGGGAAGGAAAGTGCCCCTTTCTTCAGAGAATAGCATGAAAGGAGACATACATCATCCAGATGATTCAAGTTTGTGAGATGAAAGTATTTTCTTTCCCTAAGAACAGATTTCTTTTGTTTATGTAATAAGAAACAAAGTGAGAAGGGAAGGGAAAGGAAGAGAAGGCAAGGCAAGGCAAGGCAAGGCAAACTATGGGTAGACCTGGAATNTGACAAAGTAAAGCACATTTTTAATTTTGCAATTGCTGCACTTACTTTTCAGTCTCAGTTGACCTTGTCATTTGTTAGAAGCCTACATGGCCCTAATAGCTGAAATGTGAAGTAATTTTTTCAGAATAGAGGAGTAATTGCCACCGCTATAGGAAAAAAAAGCGTGCAGGTTTTTTGCAGGGGGTGAACAAACACTCAGATTTAGAAGAGAAGAGCTGGTTGTTCCTCTAATATCTTTAAACATTTGGATCATAGCAGCATGGAAGCTGGCAGGGCTTAAAGGGTCTCAAGAGTTCATCTACCCATATACCCCTTCTCTAAGGTGGTATTAACCACCCCATTCCAGAGACATGTTCATCTAACATGTTCTTAAAATCTTGCATTTGTAGACATTCTGCAGCTTCCCTAGGTTACATTTTCCAGTGCGATGAGAACAGTAGATAAAAGCAAAGTGAATGTATTAACTTCCATTGAGCATACACAGGCTATGTTTTTGCTAGCTGGGCTCTTTGTAGTTCAACAAGAAGTTGTACTGGACAATTCTAATTAGATCCATAGCCCCCTCGTGGGTTCATTTTGAAATCCTGTTACCCAACTCCAGTTTCCTGATTAAGCTCCAAATGAAAAGGATGTCAGAAGTCTACGAAGCAGGGTGCCAAGCCACCAACAAGACCTTAAGCATTAAGACTGTTGCATTGTGGAAGCTCACAAGTCATTAGAAATGAGATAATGTGAGTTATCTGTACCAAGGCCATTTCCAAAAATGACTTTCTCATAGGAACCATCACTGTCAGGGTTGAAAGAGTGGAATTGGGTTGAAAAAGTGTCATGAATTCAAAGATGACTGAGTNTTTTAGGGATTAGGTTGAGGGGTTTTTGGTTGGGGTTTGTTTGTTTGTTTGTTTGTTTGTTTGTTTTTTATTTGCATATATTTCTAATTAGGAGTGATTGCTCTTAACTTGTTTTACATAGTTTAGTTTTACAAAAACTTAAATCATTGTTAATATGACCTTGTTTCTAAGTTAACATAGACGTTAATTGCATATCCCATACTAGAAAAAAGATCAGACTAGCTTTAGGAATTTCCAAAATGCAGCTCAAGGGTACTAAAGAAACCATTTATTTTTAGCTACATAATTAAACATAAAAATATTAGATATACCTTAGATTAAGTTTATGTAGCCTCTAGCTTGCTGTCCCCCTAGTTCAGTGGCACCTCATGGACAAAAGTTTGGCAATCTAATTGATGGTCTCTCCATGCTGGAACGTCTTCAACTGATGAAGAAAAGAGGTTTCTATGATTTCTGTTGATGTTGTGTTTGGTTTTCTTGCCTGGAAAATATATTTTTTTAAGAAATTTACAGAATTACTTCCTATTAAAAATTTTGTGGACCAAGAATCAAATTCTGAGCAATTTTAACAGTAGAAATCCTCAAAGTTTATCTATCATATTTTTTAACATTGACACTGAAACAGATGATATCAGTTATAAGGGTAAATGTAAAAACCTCCTGAAACCTCACTGGAAATCTACCATGAATTGTCTCTCTGTGAAAATGACTTTATTCTACTTTTTCACCATATTTTTTCTTCAGGTTTTTTTGTGACATTCATTTTTGGTTTAATTATTCATATTTGTTGTCATACTTGTATGAAAGTCACATCAGTAGCACAAAGAAAATCAAAAAGCCAAGAATTAGAAAAAGGAAAACAATCTATTAACACGGTTTTAAAAGAAGTGAAAAGCAATTGCAAATGGAAGTTCAAAATTATAGCAGTAGGAAGACAATGGGAAAAAGACCTGAACTGGTAGGAAATGGACAAAATACAAAGAAATGTAGTTGTGTATTGGAATGAAAGAGAAAATAAGCAAGCCATGAGCTAAAATAATGTAATTTTTAATCACGAGGAACAGAAGAAAACTACAGATGTAGCTACAGATTTTTGTATGTGTGTTATAATAGCTTATACATAAATATCCAGTGATTCCCAAGTTTGCACTACATCAAGTCAGCTTTCAGACATTTTTTCTACTTGGTCCCACTGAATCCACCCAATTTAAGGATCATTTATGCCTCACAACTTTTGCATCCACATGCCTTTCTCCCCCACAGCCTGACTAGATCTCAATGAACCCTCTCTGTGTTCCTCCTGATTTACTCTAGGTATGAAACCAGGCCATGAAAGATACTCGCTACCTCAGGTCTCTGCTTGACCCAGTATGGACAATTCAAAGATCAACATTTCCAGCAGAAGCTGCTCAATAGTGTTGTCATGGCCACATATACAACCATCTGTGCTCCAATGCTGGAACCACACCTTTGTTAACATTGGCTTTGATTCCTACTTTATTTCCCAAACACAATTATTTGTATAGAGCTGTGTATATAAATTACATAAACTAACACAACTTAGCTCTTCACTGAATTCTTTGGCTTTGACTACTGTAATTTTGCTGAATCGATGATGAAGTGAAAGCTCTATGAAGTAATTGAGTGAAGATAATAGCCTGATCATGATATTTCGCAAGACAAGTAAAGCAAACGTAGTATTTCTGTAAGGCACAAGGAATGAAAACAGTGACTTACTAACTGAGAATGTTCTGCATCTTAGGTGCAGCGTGAACTAGTTTTCCCAGAAGTTTATAGAAAAAAACAGACATACAAACCAACCAACCAACCCGCCTCTTTTAAGTGGCAGAATGTATAAAGTCTGCAGGTCTAAAGTCACATTTCAGTTAGTTGCATTAATCCTACAGTAGGTGACTACCTTTAGGTGCCTTTCAAGTAGATTATCGCAAAATGATCTTGGCAGAAGATTATGTGTGCTCCTGGATCATCTCAAAAACAGTCTCAATATTCATGTACCATCTTTTCCAATAAGCCCTTTATTTATGAAGGAAATGACACAAGTCATTCTTAGAAAAGCCTCCACTTTTATCTTGGGAAAGTGATGAAAATAAAATTCAGATGCAACTTCCATCTCTCTCGCTCAGAAACTTTCTCTGATTAGAACAGCCCAGTTCATTTAAAAGTTGTTTGAAAGAGGAGAAAAAGAAGATGTCAGAACTGGTAAAGTAGGATATGGTTAGACCTGAACTGTCTTCTGCATATTATAATTTTAGAAGTAACAGAGTACAAATTTTGTTTCGTCCATGTTACCAGAATGAAGGAAAATATTCCCAAGCACTCCTATTGTCTGTTTACAAAGTACTGAACAATGCATACTTACTCAGGACCATACATTTGGAACGTCTGTATGGAAACTATGTGCTTTCTGATTAAAATGGAGACCTCCCGCCAAAGAATAGTTTGCGTCTAGATAGCCAGCAAGGAACTGGCTTGTCACGTTAACTGCCCAGTAGCTTTAGGGAAAATAATAACTTGCAAAATATGAAAAAAAGAATTGCAAAGATGAGAGAATGACATACTAACAGCTTCAAAACTGGCTTCATAAGACATGCCTTCTGGTAGAACTCTGGCAGACCCAACGTAATGACTTTGCCATGACAAAGAATAACCATTTATCAGAACAATATTCACCCCACGTCCCCCCCAGCTGGCTGTTTTCCTGTCATACTGTAGCAGAAAAGAGAGAGAAAAGCCTCTTGATTGCATGTGGTTTCCTTTAATTTCTTTCCTTACCTAGCGAACAGTTCAGTGCCTTTTTAGGCAAGCCTTGTGCCTTGTTCGACTTTCTAGACCTTGAAGTTCCCTTGACTAACAAGCCTGTGACCTGTAAAGCCAAATGAGACAGTAGAGCATACAAAGAGAGAGACCTGTGCTGGAGCAGTGGCTTCATCAGTCTGTTATTAGAGATTGGAGGACAGATCCTGTTCTTCTTCACGCTTCTGTAAGAAGAGTAGCTCCAGCGATTTCACTCAAACTGCATTGGTGTAAATCTGGATGAGAATTTGTTCCTCTGTGACAGCAGCTCTAAATTTAATAGAATTGTGAAGATTGAGGGGTTAAAGTAATGAGTTCCTCAACAGTTCACCTCTTACTGCCAAGTATTCATTAAGCTTGTACTGGACGTCTTACGCAGTCACCTCTAAAGTCTCTGACTTTCTGGTGAGGATACACTCAATCTTCGCTGTAATGTCCTCAAAACTTATATCTCCGAAATGTGCTTTCATTAGATTGCTCTACAAATCACCCCTTTAAGACCAATTCTAAATATGCTTTCTGAACTGTAGAGTGATTAGTGCTGAATGCAGTACTTTGGGTGAGGTCCTAACGAAATACACTGTATTTCCTTAACAATAATTGAGTTGAAGGCTTTAATATAAGGGTTTTTTTATTATTAAAATAACTCTCATATCTCTCTCCAGGTCAATATGCTGTAGTACCTTCCCATTAAGCAGATATTATGTCCTTTTATTACATTCTCTGAGTCTCATTATTCTGCATTTATCTGCATTGAATTTGCTATCTATTAGCTCAAGTACTTAAATGATCTAAATCCTTCCCTACCTGACTGTATTGTTTCTCACGGATGACCTTTCCTCCCAATTTAGTATCATCTGCACACCAGAAATTTTTACTTTAAATAATATGCTCTGAGTCATTTAGGTATCGAAAAAGCTGTGGTTCCAACACTGATCCCTGCGGTGCCCCTGACACAAGTAACTTTACCACGGCTTAAAAGCGTAACTCAAAATGTGCGATCTCACCAGCCGCACTTTAACGATACGGCATTCTCACTTTGAACGAACGGTAAAGCCTTGCTTAATATGTATCTAATTTTTATAAAGAGTGTTCTGGCTTTCTTGAAAACAGATGATTAACATTTCTAAGAGTCTTCAGGACATGTCTATACAATGGCTGCAAAAAAAACGGTGCTTGCTAAGCGCTGAGTGACAGCTGGGGATGTCCACCCCAACCCAGGGCAGGCGAGCTCCAGCCACTCCGGCTACTCAGCTGCCTTTGTACAACACCACGTTTAAGCCCTACCAAAAACTTTGTCACAGCATTGCTTGAATGTAACCGTGCTGCTCCTGGGGATGAATTTGTAATTCGAGTTTGTTTTTGAAAGCAAGGTGAATGAAGGATAACCCCTGTCCAGCTCACTGCTGCACATGGTCAGTGCTGGTTTGATAGAATCATAGAATCGTTTTGGTTGGAAGAGACCTTTAAGATCACCAAGTCCAACCCTTAGCACTAAACCATGTCCCTCAGCACCACTTCTACACGTCTTTTAAATACCTCCAGGGATGGCGACTCAACCACTTCCCTGGGCAGCCTGTTCCAATGTTAAACAACCGTTATGGTGAAGAAGTTTTTCCCAATAACCAACTTGAGGCCATTTTGTCTTGTCCTATCGCTTGTTATTTGGGAGAGGAGACCGACCCCCACCTGGTTACAACCTCCTTTCAGGTAGCTGTAGAGAGCAATAAGGTCTCCCCTCAGCCTCCTTTTCTCCAGACTAAATGTCCCCAGTTCCCGCAGACGCTCCTCAGAAGACTTGTGCTCTAGACCCCCGAATCTCACTCCTTTGCACAGGGTGGATGTGCCAGCTTAGCTACAGAAGGAACATAATGCTAAGCTGAAAGCTAGGAGGCTGACAGTGCAGTCAGTAATCTCTACAAACCACCCACGAGGAAGACCAAGGCTGAAGGCTTCACACTGTTTTGCTTTTAGCACCTGATTGAGATACTTAAAGGTGAGCTACCTCTGGCTTCCCTGATGGTCAAAGAGGATGACAGGCCCTTTCAGAAGGCACCTATGGCACTGGCAGCCCTCACCCTGACTGTATACGTTCCTAAACTTCCCAAATTAAGCAACCAAAGCAAAATCTTGAAGTTAGGCAGACAGAATATTTCTCTTTTTCAATGTTATTTGGGAGAGTTACGGTGGCTGTTGGTGAAATGCAGGCAGGCATTCCTAGTGTGCCTGTGAAGACTACAACAAAACCAAGGTACTGTGAAAGACGGGGTTGTCTGTCACAAGCTATTTTAACTATATTGAGCTCTGCGTTTTCACAGGTAGAGCTCTCTTGAAAGAGAGTTTACTTGGGTGTCTCTGTACAACTTTTCAGCAGAGAAATATTAAAAGCTTCTGCCTTGTGATTTGGCACAAGTAAGTTCGTCAGAAGAGGTGAGAAGGTGTGCTAATATCCAGCTTTACGGATAGAAAACTGACACTTCGGAGGACTAGGTTTAAAGGGTCACTCAGGGATTTTTGGCACACACCAGCTCAGTGCCTTGCTCAGAAACCCACCCTGCCTCCCCAGGGATCTCAGACGGACTCCATCCTCCTGTGTGCTGGGACTTTCCTCTCCTGCTGGAACCCGCTCTCTCAAAGCTCACTTCTCACAGCTAGTTTTCCTTAGCTCTCCTCTGCTTGGGGTTATCGACCCTAATTACTGTATTCTAAGGGGCCAAGCCGTGCCTAAGGCTTTTCTTACCCTTGGGTATGGGTTACACCCACAGCAAAATGTGTTCACCCTGGCTGGGAGTTACAGCCCTGAGGACAGCCAAGCTTTACATTTTCCTTGAAAAGGAGGGGGAAAGAGATGCTGCTGAGAAAATCAACAGAAATACTTCAAGAGCTGTATACTATTTTACTTTAGTAATTGAAATGTGTCTCAGCTCCAAAACTTGTGCTGGTATTTCCCACTTACTGTATTTTTTCCTTCCTCCTGAAAAATAGGTTGCTATGACTGAGTAGATTTTCTTTTTCCTAACAGCAGAAAAAGAAGCAATTGTGTATGCACAATTTTAAGTTATTTAAATTCCATCGCCCCAAAAAGTGATTATTTTCTTTCCCTATGAGGCGTTCCAACAAATTTCATGCAGTCAAGGCAGGCTTAGCTACTTCTTTCTTTGGCTTTTTCACTTCTTTCAGTTCCCCCAGGATGTTCTACGATGATTATTTCTTTCAGTCTTTATTTATTCTCTTCTTCTTTCTTCACCCCCCCTTTTTTTTTTCTTTTTCTTTTTTTTTTTTTTTTTTTTTACAACTCATTTCCCCGAGGGAGACTGCAGAAGTAATGCTGAAGCACTGCTAAATGCAGTAAGGAAAAATCATCAGTATTTGATGGCATCACAGTACTAACATGTTGGATAATCTGTTATCATCTCACTGACATGGCATGAACCAGCAAGAAAACATACTCCAGAAATCTGTATGTTTGTGCGTGATTTTATTAATTTAAAAGCTGATTCCACCTCTTCTGCGCAAAAACTATCAGACCATTTCAGATGAAAGAAAAGACAGGAGCTAATAAGTCTCACAGGACAGATATTTAGAGCCTTTTGACATCTCAGTATTTCAAATATGTAACATTTAGAAAATGCATAATCCTGAATTTATAAAGCTCTAGAGAATGAAGCCTTCCATTCATTCACAACATAGGTCATAGATATCAGTAATAGCACACTAGAATATTTCCAGACAAGGAGGGCCCACCCATACAGATGATGGGATATTTCGTATTTCATGTCAGCTTACACTCTCATTCTTCTTTTGAGACTGTATGAAAGAGCACATATTTCATTCACAGTTTTCTGACACAGGGTCTGTCCATTAGGAAGTTATTGAAAGTCATAAACTTACTTCATTTAAAGAACTTTAAAGGTATCATCTGGCAGCAGTTTTCAGGAGGTTAATTGCCACTAATACTCCTCACAGATATTTAACAGCAGCTTAGCTTCTTCTCTGTTATAATCACTCTTAGTCACTCATATTCACAGCTCTGTAGCTCATCATCTTTCTCTCTCTTCCTTCTTTCATGTGGAAAGGTATAGAGGGAGTTCAGCCTGTTTGATTAAAAAAATTATTAAAAAACCTGAAAAAAATCTGAAAACTTCAAAATTAGTTTTTCTGAGGTTTTGGTTGTTTTAGTCAGACGAGTTAAGGAAGCAGATAAATAAACAGACCAGCACATTTTTCTTTCTTATTCCTTAATTTTCCCCCCTAAATGCCTCCTGTTTTTGATTCTTTTTTCTTTCATTTTGGTGGAGGTTTAGGTTCGGGATACTTCTGTCCTATCACCAGATTGACTGAGGAAAGGGATAGCTTTTTATACCCCTGGCAATAACTGCTTGGTTCGTGCCATCGTAGGTGTCCATAGTCACATACCTGTGCTATTCCTCAGGGAACTCAGGGGAGCAGTTACCTACATCTCAGCTGAAAAAAGAAACAAAAGACCACAGGCGTGCCTATCTCAAAAGTTTTACTGATCTAACTTGAAAGTAAAAATACCAGAAATATTTTAGAAACAAGTAATTCAAACAATAATGGAAATATTGTTGGGAAATTATTTTTTCTAAATCAAATATCTTCTGATTTTTTTTCCATCCCCACTGTTATTTAAAATAATTATGTAATAAAATTTGTTAACATCAGCAATCACAGCTACTATTTTTTAATGAAAAACGTTCATCTTTTCAAGGAAATTACTGTTAAGCAGACAACCTTTTTATACTCGAGAGAGGAAAAAGAAAAAACAAAAACAACTGTTTGAATTTCTCAGGATGAAGATTAAGGATTTGAACTTAGTTATTAACTGAATTAGACTTTCATACACTTTATACTGCAATTACCAATGAGACCTGAATCTTGTTTTGAGCTCTTAGTGAGTAAACCTTGGTGCTAGAAGAAGAATGGAGTCAGTCTTTTGAGATTTACAGATAAAGATGAAAAAAAATGTAAAGGAAAGGTTACCAATGTTTTCTTTCATCTAAATAATAATAAAAAAAAATCTCTTTTTTTCCTCCAAAAAACATTTCTTGCTCTTCCAGTGATATTTTGATGAAACACTTAACTGAATTGTCATATATCAGAAAACTCTTTCCTGGGAAAAATGGGACCAGCTCTCCAATGCAAAAATGTAATATAAGATGCTGGTGTCTGAGGCCTAAACTAAAACTTGCTGAAGTCAGTGAATATGAAGCTATTCATATCCAGAAGCTGTCTTTCGAATAGTAGCATTTCTTTGCCCCTGTAATAATACAGGTGATATAACACTAGGAGGTAGACGACCTGGGTTCCTAAGCCTGAGGAAAGTTGTTCTTCCAGCAATTCTACCTCAGAAGCCCAAAACAGACTTGAAAGCAGTGTTTCCCTCTCCTCCAGATGAGTTGCTGAGTAGTTTTGCATGCATGGCTTAAAGGTGCAAAGGGAAGACTGAATTTGCAGCCAAGGAGCTTAGCTAAGAAGGGGAACTCTGTTTCCTGGAGGACTCACAACATGTTCACTTAGTGGAGTAATTGCTGGAGGAAAACATGGGCGAATTTAGGTGTGAAACAGGGTCTAGACCCATCTCTTCTTTTGGCATTCCCACCCACTGGCAGACTTTTCTAATTACATATTCTAATTTTCACAGCTGGAACCACAGGTTCACAGGGTCTGTCGGTCTTTCCCATCCAGCTGAACACCAACCTGACTGCAGAGGAAAGGTGGATTACAGCTTCTTCAGCCTTCCTCAAGGCCCTGCTACTACGTCTGTAACTTGTGGTGAAGTAATTGCCATTTCAAACGCCTTTTCATCAACCCTAGTTCACCTCTGGGACACAGCTCAGGTGATTATTTTATAGATATCACATAATATATAGTTATATACCACATAATAGACAGCAGCACCGTTGTAGCTGGAAAGAGTAAGGCAAAGCCTGAGCATAATTAGCATGCCAGGATGCTCTGAAGACTTAACAATTTCAGTGATAAATTTCCATAAATAGGAAATAAGTGTCTGAGCACTCAATTCAGTAAAGGCAGAGATGCTGCTGAGAATCTTCCTAAAATAACCCTAATTACCTGGGAATCTTCCTCCTGAAACCTTCAATACATAGAGTGTCTCAGGTGTCTAAGCAATTTGACTATTTTCTTTCTAACTTAGTTTCCTGACTGTAGGAACAGAAATTCCACCAAAATGTCACTTTAAATGCCTGGGTGGTTAACTGAATGCTTGCCTAAGTATCTCAAACAGACATTTAGGTGCCTAGACACATATGTAGCTGTCTTTAGACACTAAAATTTGGGGAAATGCATCTTGCTGATGAGGGAGACTGAAGAGAGATATAAAAAGACTAAATATCTTCCTATATCTGACTTTGTCATTGAGTCTCTTTAAATTTTACTTTGGGGAGGGAGAATTCTCTCTCTCTGTAAATGAAATTAACATTCTGCAACCTATAAACAGGTGCAACGAATATTATTTACTCACTGCCTTTTTTTACAAGTGTAGAAAGACCTGATTCAGATCTGGTGTGATGACTCATTTTAACAGACCCAGTGTGATTTTAAAGTGGTTGAGGTGTTGATTTTATCCCTCTGGTGAAGTATCTTGCCGTAGACAATACGAATCTTAACACTATCTGTGCTGAGATTAAGTAATATCTCTTTTTTAATTTTCTTTGTTTTGTCCTTTGATTGATCTGTATCTGTATCTAATGGATGCAAAAGAAGCTATTATTTCAGAAGCTATTAACTCGGACAGGAAAATTCTATGTGATTTTTCATACTAACAGTCAATATTTATGGGTTCTGTTGGGCCATAAGGACAGGGATTCAGAGTCACTATAGTCTTCCATGTAGAGGGAATTTATAGTCTCTAACCTCTGTTTTCCCCTCCCTAGAAAATATGGAAAAGCATAGGATTGCGAACAGCTTACTGGACCATTTGTGGTCCAGCAAAAAACGTGATGTAAGGAGAGACAAAAACCAACCAACCAAATAAACAAACAAATCTTCCTTTCAATACAATTTTTCACTGCTGAAACCCCTAAATTTAGGAGGAGGATGACTTTTGGATTGTAATTCTGTTATGAACTTCAGGTCATACTGTTGCATAGATAGATCAATGAATTACATGTTGTGATGATGGAGAAAAGAAGTAGTCATTTGGGAAACAGGATCCAGTAGAGATCTGGAGTTGTTGATGGGTTGAAGAATTTAAAGTTGCATCGATATTTATATTCATATAGAAGGTGAGAGGGAGACTTCAAGCTAATCTGAAACATTTCTAGCTCCTGAGGCTGACAGTCTGTCGACAAAGGTAGGTAGGGTCTTCTATGGAGATATTATAGAATCAGAAGTGTCAAGTAATAGATGGATTCCTGAAAGCATAATCAGCACACCAACTACAACGTGGTAAGCTACTCTGTGCAGGCCTGTGTTATCACAGCACCGCTGAAGAATGTCTCCTACCCTGTGAAGCTTCCGTAAAGATTTCGTTACTTTTGTGTCACTTGACAACTTTGACACGACATAAAGCAGATGACTATCAAAGTTTGTCTCCCACTTCCATCTTACATTTATTCATTGTTTTGCTTCTGTTTAGGACACATATCTCCGTTTGTAAAAGAACTAGTTTCAAGATCATCACCAGAAAAAATCCAGTAGACATTGACAGGTTTGGATGAGAATATAAGATTTCCTGACAAAGAAAATCCTGCATTCGTAAGTGTCGCAATATTAGAGCATTCCTGAGAACTGGCAGGATTCCGGCACTTGAGCAGTTAAGTCAGTCCAACACAGGCTGAGTTACTCACCAAGGTAAAATGTAAAATAAAATGCATTGAAACACATCTTATCAGCACTCAGTATTATTTATGGAGAGTGCCTGGGCATTCCGGCGGGTAATACTTCCATTGTTTGTTTAAGTAAAATAACTAATTTGTCTCTTTAATAAGAACATTATAGATATCCTGTGAATTTGTATGTCAGCAGCACTTCGAAAAGATGGTGTGTGCATAGACAAACTGACTGAGAATAAACTACTGAGAGCTTTACTCTGTAGCTAGAAAGATGAACCTGAGGGTAAAATATTTCAGAACTATTCTGACAACAATGCAAGTTTATGAAATGCTTGTGTTGGGAGAAAAAAGGATTATAATAATACTCTGCACATGAGTTGCACTTTTCACCTGGGAAACCTAAAGTATTTTTCAGACATCAGCACTCCCAAGAGGAAGGTCTTGTGTTATTCTACAGATGGATGAACCAAAGTACAGGGGCATCTGTCACCTTTCCAGCTCCCTCTGGATTAAAGAAGACTTTTCCACTGGGCAGTAAATGATGCCCTATGTTCTAAATTGATTTTAAAAAAAGAAAGAAAGGGAAAGAAAAAGAGGGAGAGAAAGAGAGAAAATGTCTTTTAAAGTTTCAGTGAACTATCAGAGTAGTTGCGGATTGGTTGCAATTTAGTAATACTAATTATAGTAGAAATAGTTGGAAACTTTTGCGGGTTTTAACTTACTTGTATAACTTGATCTTGGTTTTTTTGGTAAGCACTTAAAGCAACATGCAATTTTTCCTCTGCTACTCTTCTTGTTGTTGTGAGGGTAGTTTCTCTAATAAGTGATTTTTGAAGCACTTTATGCACATATGTTAGCAAACCCAGAAATAGAGGTCTTAATGTCTGGACAACTTTCTCCCACCTAATACTATAAATAGGAGTTACTTTGTTTTTTATGTTATTATTAATGGAACTTTTACTAATTTCAAATCATACAAGATTTTTACCTGGGAAAAAAGAAAACTACTAACCAGGCAACTGCTATTTATTCCTTAGGTTTAATCATTCTGCCAATGGATTAGTAATACATTACTTTATCAGAAGAATGCAACTGTAGATTGTAAGATGAGATAAACCCGAAGATACATTCAGTAAAAATTACATGCTTTGAACCCATATTTCATGAGGTAGTTCTGGAAGTTCCATTAGCACAGACATTTAATCAGACTGGTTAACAGGTGTATAATCTGATACTATTAACTCTTCCCCTCGTTCCCATCTGCTTTCCTGATCTGTTATAAAGTTTGATTTATGGACAAAATCACAGCTGTGGAAGTTTGAAGATTTGAACTCCATATTTTTTTTTTAATGTTTGAATTTCTGTTGGTGTGTTTCCTTGTTTTTAGGAATGAACTAATGCAATGATGCACAGAACAAGATCCACAACAAACAGAGCCTTGGGTTGAAACTTCTCTAGGAGGAACTGATCCATAACTACTGAAGTAATAATGCCAAGCAATACCAAGAAGACGACTTCTGCTTCTATAGGTTTGTAAACTCCCTAAATTAAGGAAACACAGATGAGCTTAGTCAAACACATCAGATAATATGACTGAGAAGAAATCATCCTCTGCAAGGGAAGATATCCTTTACCTTGATCTTACCAGTTCAGAAACTGCTTCTAGGATGTTCCTGGCTTTAAACATACTCTGTGGGGTCTCTTTGGTGTCACTCAGAAAGTCTCTCTACATAACTTCTGAAGTTTGGTTTCTAGGTTTGTTCCTTCTTAGAAGAGGGATCTCGCCTCTCTCTGAACTCTCTCAGCCTGAAGTCACATAGCAGGTTCTCATCTGCCAGTTTCACTGTCACCTCTTCACCTCCAAGCATGTACAAACACACCTGCATAGAGAACTGCAGCCATAACTGAGAAAATGCTTCGCAAATTTTCTTATGTCCTACCAATGTCCAAGAATACTGAAGCACACAAAGTGCAGAGTATGTTCAATTAGTCCAACAAATTGGGATGGATCAGAGTTGAGGGACACGTGCTGCACAGGCGGTCAGTGCGTGCAGAGACATCAGTAGAGTAGCTCAGAGGAGTTGTCTGTACTGAAGTTACCGTATGTTCTCTACAGAGATGAAATGTCTAAAAGAACAATGAAAGTGTTAAGAATAATTACAAAATAATTTATTCTAATGGTTCCTTGCAAAAATGTATGAAGAGGGTGATACCCGAACACAAAGAATAAGGAGATTAAGGTCACATCTGCAATAACGATGTAAAGATTTAAAAAGACAATGCATTTACTTGAAACTTCCTTCACCAGGTTTGTGGTAGTACTGGCTCAGTTACACAAAAAAGGCGAAAGAGTCCTCTAAATTTATAAACTTTATATGGAGTTATTTATGATGTTACCCGCCATATTTAGATTTGTGATGAAAGCCTGAGGTTTCAATACAGCTATTTTACATCTTTAATTGCAAACAGAGGCTCATGTGAACTGTGTGCAACATGGTGTCGTGCGAGCTGAGGGTGTCCTGGGGGATGTGGGCCATGGGCAATCTCCTCGAGGGCCTGGCAGCCAGAGCCCATCCTACCACCCCAGCCAGGGAGCAGGGCACCTCTCTGAGGACAGGGGTGCTGGCTTGTGGTTGGGTCTGGCTTGGTGGGGCCCGTGGCCAGGCTGGGCAGGGCTGTGGGGAACTGGAGACCAACATCCAATGATCTTGCTGGGGCAGGGACTGACGGCCCCCAAAATGGGGTCCTGGACTGTGGGTAGGGACAGTAAGGCCCGTGGGTGCCTCAGGGTCTTGACGGTGTGGATGATCCCTCTGTGGGTCAGAGTTTTTCCAGGTTGGGATAAAGCCTCTCAATCTTATTGAGAGATATGGTGGTCATCTATCCCCACTGAACCTCTGTTTCACAGCCAAAATGTGACGGTGCTTGTAATCTTTGCCTGAAGTTGAAAGAGGAAAAGTTAGACAGAAAAGAAAGTGAAAATGTTTCAGAATCAGTATGTACCGATATATAACCGTAGTTAAACTGTTTCATTTTCATGAGGTTTTACTTTGATTCATTTATCCATTTTTGATGCCAGTGAGGGAGAGCAAGACTGGCTCCCTACTCTCCTCTCTCTGAAATTAAAAGGCAGTAAATTTTAAACCAATAAAATCAAATGTTGTTTTTGTTTTCTTTGCCTTTTTTTTTTTTTTTTTTAATGTAGCTGATAGTCAACCTGAATAATTCACTGTCAGACGAGGTCACTAAAGGCAACTGCAATATCAGGATTTTAGAAAAGGTCTGAGTAACTTTATAGCCAGTAATAACAGTTTTGCCATTACAGAAGCTAAAAAAATGTTGGAAAGGTCACCCATCTTCATGCTTCAGGGTCTGGATGATCACCTGTGGGGTCAGGACAATACTCAGGATTGCAGTGTGCACACCCACACATACATCTATACGCACACAGGAGTTTCAGAATTACTCACTAATAGTTTTTAATAGGTGATGATATGTTACCAGAGAAATGCAGCATCTTAATTTTGAGCTGGCTAGTATTTATACTCATCTTGTCAGAGGAGGGCTTCCCATGGTTTCTAGTTTTCATAGGAAGATGCACTCGGATACTTCACAGACAAATGTTATATCATGCATCTTTTTCAACAGCGGTTCAGATCCCCTTTTATATCAGAGTTCACCTGGGACAATTAACAATGGACTTTGCTTTCCTGGGTTTGGTCTTTCTTGTCCTCCATCCTGGGGCAGCTGCTGATCTCTTGTTCCCTTGCCTGCTTAAAAGATGTCCTGAATACAGGATCATGGTCTAGGGGCCTCTATTCTGACCCTGCAGAGACCAGTACAAGCATAACAGAGTTTTATCACTTAACACGGTGCATCAACAGTGAGGTCCACCATACCTGCTAGGAACAATTTTGTTATTGTGCTGTTGGCAGATTGTACTGTTAACAGTGCATTTCTTGCTTTAGAGATTGAATGAAATCTGAGGTTTGAGCTGAGAGGGAAGAGCCAAAGCTTAATCTGACCAAATGGAAGAGAAAAAAGTATTCAAGTGAGTCTGAAGCTTCAGTGGAATCTCTTATAACTGGAGATGTTCATCCTCAGCAAGGGATCGAGTCTTGTAGTTTAAGAAGGAAAACCAGAATACAATGTTCTTGTGCAATCAAATCTACACAAAGTGCTTTGAATCATTTAAGGCTGATTAGATGACTCAGCTCATATTTGGTGGGAAACAGCTTAGACTTATTACTCATACCTAAATTCATTACTTTCTATACCGCTATAGCGGTATGAACGTGAAACTGTCAGACTTCAGGAAACCAGTTATGACTTCGTAGTATTGTGAGCTTCTGGAATAGCTCAGTCCTATTTTATGTGATATTTTACTGGCTTTCTGCAGAATATCAAGACAAGTTTGAGAGTGAGATATTCAGTCTTACCGATCTCAGCCTCCTAGGGGGATGTCCACTTTTCCAGCCTGAGAAGCTTGGTCATTAGCTTACACCACATTGTATACTGTAACTGGATGCAAAAGGGGAAAAATGTGTATATATTTTTTCAGATATTGACCAAAATTAAAGCATGAACATGGCTGAAAAATGAAGGGAGGTAAATTACAATTATAGACAAGGTATCTCTTTTACTTCTTCATTTATTTACTTGCTTATCAAAAGATGAGGAGGAGGTTTAAATTGACAAACTCCAGTGAGTAGTCATTGTTTCAGAGTCTCCAGACACCTTTGGACAGATGTGTTTCTGACAGATGCACAGTATTGTAATTAACATAAAGGCAACTCAGTCATATTTAATAGCTTGTGATAAACAAGAACTTGATGTAGACCACATAATCATCCCTTCCATCTTTACCCTATGGCTTGTCTATGATTTTATCTATTATTTCCATGTTCAAAACAACCTTTTTAAACTCATAGCTTTTCCCATACATGCATGCATAACACAGCAGATATTTAATAGAAAGTGAATATTTTTCAAAAGGGGAAGAGGAAAAAAAAAACCCAAACCAGATAGATCCTCCTCACATCATTTCACGTACTCAAAGAAGGTGCTCAGGAGAGAGCACAAGGAAAGAAATGTAGCATAACAATCTGTGTAGGAGGGAATGGAATAACAATAAAATGTCTGTTAAAGAACTGGGGGAGCCTCAGAACTCACAAAGGACACTAAAATGATTGAGTAAGATACTACCCTGTCTTGTTTTATTTCATTTGAAAGTAAGGGGTATTTATTACATTGATGAGTCTGCAGTATGTTTCTTTGGAGCGATTCACGAGTTGAATTTTGCTGTATGTAGAAAACAAACTTACAGAAAAAATGACCTTCTGCCTACTCTATTTTCCTGTGATATATTTGAGAACAAGATTAGCTGAAACATCATAGGCATAATATCTTAGAAAGGAAAAGTGCTTTTTCTCAATACAAAGCGGAGGTATTGCTGGATGGGCTAGGTCAAGGAGACTGAAAGGGTACTATCCATCTGCCTAAACATAGTGGAGCATCAACATCTGAATGAGACCTCCCTGGCCCTCTTTATAGCCAGTGGAGAGAAAATGGGACAAGGAGAGAAACATTCCTCCCCTCCTAAAATCAGTGTTTTCTCTCAAGTAACCCTTTTCCTTTTTTTTAATGGGTTCAGCCATATACATCAGTTATGTAGATGTCTGCAGCTGGTTTAATCACATTTGGAATGTAACACATTTTATTTTCTGTGCTGAATAACCATGTTTTGTGTGCGCCTGCATCAAATATATACATTCTTTTTCTGTCCATCATCAATATATTTTTATAAAATTGGCTGATTTCATCCAAATTCGACAGAAAAAGAAAGGTTTCAAAGACATTCTGTCATATACTGCTACAATGCTGTTTATGCTGGGAAAACATACAGCTTGAAAAGACACTGTTGTCATACTCCCCTTGGTGAAACCCTCAGATGCTCATACTTTATTAAACATCAGAGAATTCACATGGTGAAAGTAAGGGAGAGAGAAAGAAGAAAAGCTGGAAGCAGGTATTTATTAGCTCTGGTACTCTCTGAACTAATTACTTAAACATTGTGATTATCTTTGACCAGGGTTTAACGGCAGAGTATCTACACCTTTTTAAAAGAAGCTGCCAAACTCATAATTGATACAGAAGTTTCAAAGATCCAATTTCTAAAGAGAATGGGCCATCTTTTAAATTTGGAAGCGGTGTCTTCTTGTCAGGATTGCAGCACTGATAACAAGGACTACTTTTTATTACGTATCATTTCTATATACAGAAAACTTAATTCTCCAAGACCATCTGTCTGACATGCTTTCGCTGTGAAGTGTGGTTTTTGAATGCAGAAGCACAGCAAAGGTCTTTTCACTTAAGAAATAACTAAAGAAAAATTCTCAGACATGACATACAATGTTTCTTGGGCTCTCTTAGGTGGTCTTATTAAAAGGAAATGCAACATGAAATAAAGCCCTTTGTTGTGTGTTCCTGTATGGAATGCACGTGTGTCTGTCGTATATCATCAGGTGAACTACTTTGCTGCATAACTTCTACCTTAGAGCTTAAAGAACACATTCTATATGTTACATATTAAAACTGATTACACTAAAATGAGGATCCAGCTCAAAAACATAGCATTTTTTAAGCCTGTTCAAGGAAAACGCTACAGTCTAAGTTGCAATCAAATCTCTCGGAGGGATTAGGCAGACACCATTTTAATTTATCCATTCCAGAATTCAGTGCCAAGAGCGCTACAAAGATGAAAATAAAGAAACCGCCGACTGTGCATTTTTGTTGTTGGAGCTGCTGCGGCAGCAGTCTCAGAAAAAGGAGGGAACTGCTGTGCTACCTCGATCCCACACATACTGAAAGCCCATAAGAAGCTGGATTCTCACATCCTTTTGCCAAATAACTGGATAGCAGCTGAAATCCACCAAGTGCAGCTTTGTATAAAGAAAAGAAGAAAAAGACAGAAAAAATAGCAGATGTTTGGAATAGTGACTGTACTGCAGATTACTCTAGTGCGGGGGGTCTAAAGAACGGAGCTAGCTATTTTTGGAGTGCCTTGCAAGAAGGAAATAACGAAGTAGCTGTTGGTAAAGCACTACGCGGGGTTCTATATTTGTAAATGCTTCCTTCTTCTTTGTAGACACAGACTGATTTTTTTGTAAATGCAATGTTAAAGTTCAAAAGGCAAAATGCATTTGGAATCTACCTTTAACCACTTCTACTGAGACGAGCGGACAAAGGTGTCCTTGTCAGATCCTGGCAGTTGTTAAAAGACTGAGACTCTCACCTGCCATCAGCTATGATCCAATCCAGGACTTTGCAGTTTTTGTTATTCTTAGGTTCTCTGCAAAATAGGTGCAGTCTGCTTCCATTTTGCTCAGATGATATATCACACCGACGTGACATTCATTTTTGCACTTGCACTATTGACGTAAATCTACAGTAAAGAGCTGGGGCCATGGTCATTAGAGTGGCCAAGAGCATGCTAAAATTTATTTTGGGTGATGGCAAGGTATTTGGAAGCTACTGAGACAGCTGGCTTGTTATCTCTCTTTGGACTAGCCTTACTATGTTTAATGAATGGTAAGCCTGTTGTTAAGGCGACACAAAATTGGTTATGCTGCTTATTCAGTGCACCACAGTAACATTTTTCCACATGGGGAAACATACAATTACATCAAAAATGACCATGATTAGCAACTTAAAGCAGGAAGCACAATTTGCATACAAATATATTTTCCTATGTCTGTCTGGTTTTGAAGGCCGCAGCTAACAAAATACTTGCATATATCTGTAACTTCAAGTATGGAGGTAATCCCCTTGATTGTGTCCATCAATATTCCTCTCTAGCTGTTCACTTGATTGGATGATCCTCTGGAGATCAGAATTTCCATCTGATCCCACTGAAGTCAGGAAACTGGTTGTCTGTAAGTCATTTCTCTCTTAAACTAATCAGCTGAACTTTTGCCAAGGAAACCATAAGGTTTATAGCTACGATTCCATGATCCTATAAATCTTTTTAGTAATTAGGCAGGAATTAAGTAACTATGGTATATCAATATTTGCATGTGTTATCTATCATTTCCTTCCTACAGCATTAGTTACTGTTCCAGAATATTAAATTTTGGTAGTCTTATTGAAATGTATTTTTTACAGGATGGTTTAGTTTAAAAAATACTCAGTCACTACTCCATGTTCAGTTCCTGCATCTCACATGAAAAGTGTGGATGTATGATACGTGTATGTATACCTATTTGCGTATACACATATATTTATTTATGTTTATGTATATACATAAAAATGTTCTAAAACAAAGCGAAACTTAAAAAAAAAAATCCCTCAGTAACTTAAAAAATGCTGAGAGAAGAAAATGACTTAAATAAAATGAAACTTGCAAAAGTGCAAGCAGCTGCCATGAGTGTTCTGCAATAATTCATATATTTTATTGTTGTGTTTTGTTTTTTAGATAATTAGTTGGTGGCAAAGGAATAATCATGTTGCATGAAACATTGTGAATTTAATTTCACAATGAAAGCTGTACACTGTATCTACTGCGAGTTAAAAGGACAAACAAAATCTGTTAAAGGGCCAGACTCAAAATTTCATGCCCACAATACACTGTTTTATTTTTTCTTTTCTATCTCAATGTTGGTCTCATTTTTTGTGTTTTCAAAAGCAGCAATGCAAAATCTTTATTTCTGTTTATTTAAATGTTAATTTTAAAGCTCTGGCTAACATTGTTTTGATGAGTGAAACGATCAGGGAATGAACTGTCTTTTTGAAAGAAATGTTTCTCAGTAGAACTCACGATCAAGTAATAACTACTTTTATTGCTTTCAGTGGGACTATTCCCCTGAGTATTAAAGTTAAGTTCTTGTGCACATTTCCAGGTTCAGACCCTTCATTGTTCTGAAGGAGTGAATAGCGTCCTGCTGATGGAAAAGAACTCGAAAAGAAAGAAAGAAATCTCTGTTATTTACAGGTAATAATGCAAAGACAAACAAAAAGCACATTCACACACAAGAGAACCACACGGGTCCGACACGATAACAGTTAAGTTGAATTTTCACATTCCTTGCTTTTCCCATTTGTGGCTTCAACAGTAACTATAGCCTTCCTGTCTTGATGTCCCCAGCATTTTAAATAACACCTATCAGCAGGCAGTTCATAGTGAGCTCCGCAAAGAAAGGAGGTTCAAAGTTGTGCTAAAACCCCACCAGCTTCTGCAGCACATTTGTTTTGTTAAGTGATGGTGTATGCGCAGGCGATAAGGATCTCACACCCAGGGAGGCAGCTTCAACAGACAGTTGTCATGGTGTTATTTTCCATGGACAGCTAGCTTGTTCAAGTTAAAATGTCATGTCTCTGTAGTTTTAAGGGAGAGCAGGGGGCATGTGTCTGACCAATATGTTGCAGCGGGGTGGAAGTCGCATTTGCCTGAAGCCCGAGCTGCATGCTGTTAACTCTTGAGATGCCTCCAAGAGGCAGGTGATTCCTGCGTGTTTATTGTGGACGCTCTAGAGTAGAGCCACCTCTCAGTCATCTCTCTGTTTGCAGAGTTTGGGTGGTTTCCTAAGGCGTTTCTCATCTTGGCAGGTGAACACTGGCTTAGAAACTGGTCCGTTCTTTTTTCATCCAAGGGACTATATATTTATTCCGTTCTTGAATAAAAAACAAGGCTAAGAAGCTATTTGCAAAAGTATTTTTTATCATGCCCGATTCCAATACTACTCAGAATCACTCTTTGACATAATAAATGTAAGCTCTGTTGAAGCAGAGCTGTCACCATTTGCAGGTGCAAAAATCATGATGTTGGGTCTCAAAACCAGTACCTCTCTTCGGAGATCTTTTGCTCAAATTGGTTGACACATCCAATGTAAATTCAAGATGGTTTTCCTCTAGCTAACAGGTAGTCAGTGCAGTGAAATGATCCACTAACAGCTCAACAGCTTCGAAAGAATCACCAGATTGCAATCTTTGTTGTGCAGATTTTCCTGCATAACCTGATTAGATCCATATCAGAAGGAAAGACAACATGGTTGTGGGAGGGGACAGAGAAAAATAAGAAGCGTGAATCAATCTTTTTTTTTTAAAAAAAACACCACCACCTTTCTAGTTTAAAAAAAATCACCTTCTCATGACTTATAGGATCATAGAATGGTTTGGGTTGGAAAGGACCTGTAAAGTTCATCTAGTCCAACCCCCCTGCCATGAGGGCAACTAGACCAGCTTGCTCAGAGCCCCGTCCAACCTGACCTTGAATGTTTCCAGGGATGGAGCATCTACCACCTCTCTGGGCAACCTGGGCCAGTGTTTCACCACTCTCATTGTAAAAAATTTCTTCCTTATATCTAGTCTAAATCTTCCCTTTTTTAGTTTAAAACCATTACCACCTTGTCCTGTCGCTACAGGCCCTATTAAAAAGTCTGGCCCCATCTTTCTTATAAGCCCCCTTTAGGTACTGAAAGGCTGAAATAAGGTCTCCTTCGAGCCTTCTCTTCTCCAGGCCCAACTCTCTCCACTTTTATTCATAGGAGAGGTGTTCCACCCCTTTGATGATTTTTGTGGCTCTCCTCTGGACCTGCTCCAACAGGTCCGTATCTTTCTTGTCCAGGGGACCCCATAGCTGAAATACAACAAAAGTATTTAGATACTTAACAGTGCAAAGAGGTGTCTTCCTGGGTTTTCCAAAGCACTAGAACACAAATAGATTCAAATCAACAGTTAGACAGCTGAGTACCTTGTAAAGTCTCACCAAAACCTGCTTGTTTTAGACACCTAGACAGTTTCCATATCTTCCCTGGAACTCCAGAAACACAAATCTTGATGGAGCTGTCCTGAAGTCCACAGAATCAAGCTGACTAATTCCTACCCAGAACAAAGTTGTCCCTCTCTCTTACAGATTAGTATTTTAAACACAGATTCCCTTATCGTAATTCTGTATATAAAAATGCTTGGCTTACATCCCTTCTTTGAGTATTATACAGCTCTTCCTATTAAAACAAATAATTGATACATCTAACTGGTTTCAGCAGGGAAGAAAGGAGTAGGTGGTCTCATTAAGAACCCTTGTTTCACAAGAAAAGCATTTCTCATTGTCTTTACCCAGTGATATAAATGACCTTTGCCATGGAATTGATGAATGTATAAATCTTTCATAATATATTTTAATATCCTGCTGGTAGTAATCTTTATTATAAAGCAAAACAAAACAAAACAAAAATATTTGCAAACAAGAAATCTATTATTAAAAGCATATGATCCTTGCACTTTTATGACCAAGAATTTGAAATGTTTGTTATTTTTTTATTTTCCATATCTTATCCAATCATAGAAGGTCACTTTTTTCTTTTTTTTTTTTTAATTATCCAAACAGCAGTCTATCTCCTTGTCCCACATAGTGTTATATCTCCAAATGAAGACATTATACTGTCTTTTCACTCAGATGTGTCTGCCAATCACACTTCCCCACCTCAAAATAAAATCAGAAGTGTCCACAGTCTTCAAGCAGTTCTATCTTGAAAAGTTGCATGAGTTGCATGTGCTTAAGCATTTTATTCTATGGAATTTTTTAGTCTGCATATCTAATTTGCACCAGAAACAAAGTACTGTCCTAGCTATAATTCCTGGAGGACTCTGATCTACTGTACTCTGATCTCTGTACTCTGAACAAAGCTAGCGGGCTTCGGCCAGCAGTGATGCCTTGGCTCTTATCTACTGCAACATTCATGCAAGAAATGAGAGGTCTGATTTAAGTCAGTTTTTATTTTCCATCTGACTTGATCCAAGCTTATATCTCTAATCTCCTTGGTGAGTTGATTCTTTGCTCTTTTTTTTTCAGTTATGCTGTGCCACAGTGCCAAAAAGAAAGTCAGATTTGTTGGGGCAGAGACAGAGCGTGTCTAGGCAATGTAAAAATTAAGATACTTGAGGAGAAAGTCCTGGATTCTGATTATTGCAGAAAGGTCTATTTATCTAAATATTAGTGGACTGCTGTTTGCTTGCTAGCTGTGTGCTATGCCTAATTCACTACGCAGGACACGAGAAGAGAATTAGTGCCTCAAACAGGTATCAAGTGCCCTCAGCACATGTAACACTGAGAAACGGGAATCTCAGTTCTTGACTAGGTGGAACTAGCCAAAAGTAAAAGGGTGAAGATAATGAGGAGTCTGCAGTCTCATTCCTTAGTTTCCATGGTGAGTAGTTAAGGAATACATTACCTGTTACAGCCAGCACCCCCACCCTGAAAAAAGTTAGGAGCACAAGAAGATGCAACTGCCCCACCTTTTCTAGAATAACTTCACAGGCAGAATCCAGGGACTCAAGTTGAAACCCAATGATGTGATATAAAAGCTGAGCTTAACTGAGTGCCTGTTGTTTGGGCCAAGATGAGCAGAAAGACGTGGCAAACCCTATCTCCCCTAAGTTAGTCAGAGGTGAACTCCGTCTGCTCTGTCTCAGCAATACTGCTGTTCAAGTCCCCTTGTGCCAAGAGAATTATAAATCTCACCATCCCTCCTGATTCCCAGGGTAAACATGAGCTATTTTAGATTGGGAATCAGCAAGATAGGCGATATCTTCTCACGCTTTTGAAGTTTCGTCACTGAGGAGCAGATAATTTATACATTATAAAATGAGAGAACAACTGTTACTCTTTTGCAATGTTAGCCTGTAGTTAGAATACTTACCTGGTAGGGGTTAATTTATAATTCAGGAAGCCTGTAATTTATTGATTAATCATTTTATTTAGTTAGTTAGTTATTATTTTTTTAATACAAAGTATTGTTTGCTTTTCCCTTGTATATAAATATCCTGGTTTCATTTATATTCTTTTATTTTCAGCATCTCTCCTGCCTGTTCAATGATCCTCTATTGGAAAATGAGCAAAAATACTTAGAACCAGACATCTACTATCTTATCTCTACCCAATCTTGCTGCATATGATACTGTTCCTACTTTTGCTGCTCTCTTTTTTATTTATGTGACTGAAGAGCTTTTTTGTTATTTGTTTTAATATACTTTGAAAGGCCTAACTCAGCTTGGCTGTTGGCAATTCTTACATTATTTCTACACTTCGTGACCTCTAAGGTGTACCTTTATTTGCTGATCAATCTTTTTTTTCCCTCGATTTCTCGTAGGCTTTATGCTTACTCTTAATGTCCTTTCCGAGGTGGCTATACATCCAAATACATTTGGAAACCTTTCCTGAAAGTTTTGTTCTCACTTGCTTGATGTGCAAGTTTCAGATAACTTTTCACTGCTGACTTAAAGAGTTTGGAGGAACCTGTCACACTGCAAGCCCCTGAACTCTTTGCTTCCATTGACTTCACTTGCTTGTTCATGTAATTTGTCAAAGTTTTCCCTTTTGAAATTGAGTAACCCAGCTGAAGACCTGCTTTTGCTTATTTTCCATTTAATTCATATTCAATCAATTTATGACTGCTGACTTCAAGGGTATTTCAATATTATTATTATTTTCAGTAAGTGCACAGGATTAGAGAAGTCTTTGGCAGGCTAGTTGAAGCAGAAGCAGTAATTCCAGCTGTGCGTCTGGAAATCATTGTCATGTCCCTCGTGCATGTGGCGATCAACACTACTTCATACGTTTGTCAAACGTTTGTATTTGTGGAATTCATTGAAATTATTGTGCCAATGCCACAAAGTTTTGGCATGTAGATGGTATCTATGTGTTTATGATACCGCTGGTTGATTATAGATACAGACAATGATGCTTTTAGGATGATGTGGATCATCCATTCATGATTTGCAGTTACATCGTACATGTGTGTGTTCAATACAGTGCGAATAGACGGGGTATAATGCAAAATTGCACAAGGTAAATGAGGAAGAATTCAGAGGGCTTAGAGTCCCTGACCCTGCATATAAATTACATATATGTCTATTTCTCTGCCTTGTCTTTTTTGTTCAGGGTTTCCTATGGTTATGTTAACCTTGCATTAGTGGTATGTTGTGAAGGGGGAAGGGCTGTAACTTGATGCGCTGTGATCTATTGTGGTCTTGAGACTGCGTGCCTACATTGTGTTCCTACCGTCAATGACGTCTGTGCCAGCTGCCAATCGCGCATGCTGCACATGCATACAGAGCCCACATTTGGAGGACGTTGCAAGTGGTGAGCTTCAGATCGTGTCCTGCTGTGTGACTTTGGCTTCGGTTGCATTGAGAGGGAAACAATTTTGCCTACACCAACTGGGCACTAGACTTTGGTTCCATAAGACTCCCAGTATAGATGCAAGGCAAATTCACATCAAAAAGAATCTCTCCTTTGCAGTAAATCACTAATCTAGGCATACTCAGTGAGTTTGCCTTCCTGGTCAAATTCTTCAGCAAGGTGGGATTCATCTAGCTGCTGATGTTTTCACTGTACATATACACTGCTGAGACAAACATCTGAAATTCTTGTTATAGTCTGTGGAAGGAACCAAGCATTTTTAAAGGATGTCATACATCTTGTCCTGAAAGAGATATTTAAGAGAAGCCTGGTGAATTATGCTCAAAGTACCTATTTCTTCTTATTGCCTGTGGAAAGAACCTAGAATGACTGGTTCTGATGGTGATATCTACTTTGTAGACATCTGAAATTAGATGCCATTAACCCTCCTCTTAAATTTTGACTTCTTTTTTCATCTTACTTATATCCTCTGGTTCCTGCCATGCTCACATCCACTTACATCTCTAGCTCTAACTTTATTTAAGTAACTATTTGAACTATTTGAACATAACACATGCCCTGAAACTTCTGCAGCAAGTCATTTTCCCAGTCACCTTTGCTGTTTTCATGTCCATTGCTATTTCATACACCATTACCAGTTTTTCTTTCTTGTCCATGCTTTTAAAGGCAGAAGACTGCCAACAAACAGAATTCCCCCTACAGAGATCCATAAAAACCAACCAACCAAACAAAGCCCCTAAAACAATGACAAAAAAAACCCAAACCTTTGTTTTATCAGCCTTTGTTGATTCCTTTAAGTCCCGCCAGCTTGATTTTCTAAGCATCTGTTCAGGTTCAGCCTATTTTTAAGCTTATGCTTTCACTGTCCATAAGCTGGTTGAGAAGTTGGTCTCACCTTGAAGTTGCAAGGCTGGTGTCTCCTGACTGCATGCTGCCCCAGACAGAGCTTTGCAAGCCAAAACCCCAAAGCAGCTAGACTGCCTAGCCACAGACAAAAAGGAACATTCACTTACTTGCACGGCAAAAAGGATTTATTCTTTTCTCACCAAGGAATAGGTTGAAGGTTTAATGTTTGGTCCACAAACCAAGAGTAGTTTTGCTCTTCGAGAAGCCTGTGCGGTATCAGGTCTGTCACTGTGTCACCTTGCATACTGTTAATTTTTTCCATTTTTATGGCAATAAGTCAGACCACAAGTGAACTTTTACCACCTTTAGGATGCTTGAAAAAAATGAGAAAAATTCTAAGAAATTGGAATGAAGGAGCCTTTTAAATGGCACTTTTTTTTTCTCTCACTACAGATCGTTTCTTTTCAAATCTTGTTCGGCTGGAAAACGCTTGCAGGGAGTTGAGAATGAAATTGTATATCACAGAAATCAGCCTTTAAACGTGGAGCTTTGTTTGGGTGCGGTCTGCAAGTTCTTACTGCTTTAACTGCCCAGGGAAAGGAAGCAAAACAATTTTAATTGATCCCAAAGCAATCAAGGGATCAATCAAGCACTGGCACAATAGAGAAGGTGGTGTAACACTGGTGGTTCAACAGGCCTCCCCTAAAGTAATCCTATCTGTCAGAAAAGAGCATTAAGCTAAAAAGCAGTAAATTCTCTTATCCTAACAAATGGGGCTGGGGGGGAGAGTTTGACAACAAACGCAGAAGTGAAATTGGAAGACTAGAACAAACAAACAAATGACCAATCAAAAAATCAAAAAAGATAAATAATTAGACTAAAATTAATGTATCGGGTAGTGTTTTTAATTTTGAGAGCTCATCTATTCATTGACATCTTGCAAAAATGCATGCATTAGAGGAATATGGAAAATTCCCTTGGATGGGCCAAAGTAAAATTTCCATTTTTTCAGGTCACTCTTAGCCTCATGCATCACCACGTCTTCATAAACGTTATCTCTTCAGTGACACAGTATGGATATTTACCACTGAATCAACAAAGAACTGAACTTTGTCTTTCCTTCTTTTCTGATTCCTTCATAACTATTTTACTCTTTTTTTGGCGTGTGTGTTTGTGTTTGTTTTTCTTTGCTTTTCACCTGACTCTGAGATCTACCGTACTGCACGGTTATCAGCGTGATGAGAGGAGACAGCTTGTCTAGTTCCGCCCAGTCTTAAAAAGACTGGTAAAGAAAAGGGGCCTGACTAGGTAAGCCAGATGACATCCCAGACCTGGGAAGTGAGCCAGGGTCCAGAGCAACATCTGCTGTGGCCAGGCTGCCAGCCCAAAGCATCCATCCGTGACTGACCAGTCGCCTTGGATCCTGAGAACATCAACAAGCGCTTTATTTCCCCTACCTTTACCATCCCTTGTTTTTCCCCCACTGCTGTCTAGTGTTTTGACAAAGGCAAGGGAAATGACCGTAGTTCACAACTCAAAATTAAATGTGAAAACCAGCCCTTTCCTCCCCACCAAGAAAGAGTACTTGACCAAAAAAGAGACTGTAATGACATCCTTTATTCTAAATAAAGGAATCTGGCACATTTTGAGTGCATATATTTTTCATATCCAGTCAGTTTGGGTATAAGATTTTTTTTTTTTTATTCTTTGCATGTTTATGGTTAGTTCATCCTATTCAGGGACAGATGTAGCATGGATTGAAATAAGGAGGTTGTCTCAATGTGGCTTTGAAAAGCGTGTTGCACGATAGGGGTACCATCTGCTATACTAGGCAGAACCAGTATAGGAGATCTAAAGTCCCATTTTCCAACTGGTAAATAAACACTTGCTATTCAGACTGTATCTAAAAATGGGGAGGAATTTTTTAACATATTTTCCATCAGCTGAAATCCATAAGTCATGCTTGACTGTTTCTGTGACAGAAGCATCTTAAGATATTTTTCTGTCTTGAGCTAATTTATTCTGTCTAAACTAGAAATACATAAGAAGCCGTCGTAAACTTCTCTCCTCTGTCATTTGTTCTCATGACAAAAATAAACTGGGTTTTATCCCTGGGGGAATGTATGCAGAGAATATGTGGAGGAAAAAAGGAAGATGGGATGTGAGTAGAGGTGGAATAACTTAGTTATAACTTTGATCCACTGAGGATTTCCTTATATAACAACAGATTTGTTTTGGAATCCCGCTCCTCATGTGGATTTTATTTAAGCTTGAACCCATGCTGGGATGACACCTGGTTGTGGACTGTCCCCCTCCCTATCCAGTTTTTTTCAAGGAGGAAGATAAGTCATGGATGTAGCCACACCACTCTTCAGTGTGGACAACCAAGGGAACAGGACTGTGGGACAAACCACAAAGAGTGATGGTACCATCACATGGATTCAGCCCTACTGTCTGGTCAGGCTCCCTGCCAAGACAAGAAGGACCAGGGAGGGAGAACTGTCACTTAAATACAATCTCAGTCAAGGGGCACCTTGTGCAGACCCAAGGTAAGATGTGGATCCATTCCTGATAGTATTTGAAAGCTTGATCCAAGATGCCCTGAAGCCAATATAAACACAGAAATTGTTTTCAGGGGGTGCTTGAAGCGGCATGAACTCACCACACTGAAATAAATGGGACTGAATCAGTTACAGGAACTCGAGGGGTGAGAGGAGGGACTCCTAAGGGCCTGAAAAGTATTAAGAATAATCAAAAAGGAGGGGAGAAGAGGGCAGGAGCTGGGTGGCAGATGTTTGCTTGCTCTGAAGAATAAAAGTGGCAATCACAAAAATCGATAGTGAGACTTATTAAAGGTGAGCTAGGTGCTTTCACTCTGAGGTTTTGTTTGGTTGTATTAGGTTTAGATACCTCACAGGTCAGGTATCTCGGACCCAGCATCTCTAGATATCCCCTTCTTGTACTGCAAAACATTCCCTCCAGAAATCTGCCACTGTTTCAAATGTACTTTATAGTTGAGTTCGGGGCGAGAAAGTGAGACGAGAGGGAAAGAAAAGGGGAAGAAAAGTGCAAGAAAAAGAAAGAGAGAGAGAAGAGAAAGAGATCAAAGATGAAAAGGAAGAAGAGAGGCAGGGAAGGAGACAGGGAGGGAAGGAAGAGAGGAAAGGGAGGGAGGAGACAAGGGTCTCCTTGTTCCACGGCAGTGTATGTCTCCTCACTTTCGATTTTCAGATTCATTCAATTTTTCTCTCAGACCATGTGCTCCTGAACAATCTGTACAATTTCCCTAAGGTGAAAACCTCCTCTTAGAGAGCTGCAGCAAGTATTATCCCAGGGTCTCAAAAATGCCAATAAGAGGACAAATAATATTTGTTCATAATAGTGTTCAGTGCAAACCATGACTGATTAGTGTTATGTGTGACATCAACAGAGACAGTAATCAAGGTTACTTTAGCATTGATTTTTTACAGAGGTGAAGCCTCTTTGATGTATTACTCCATCAACACCTTCAGAGCCAAACTTTGCACATGAAATTAATCCCAATTAATTAGAACATTTGTAGATAGTGCTGGGCTCTTTTATGTTGCAAAATAAATATTAATTCAGTGGCATTTTTTTCACCTTGTGCAGCTTGTGTGGCTAGGAAGGGAAAAAGAACCCTATTGATCAGTGCACTGAAATATGTTAGAAAGTTTCAGCACCTGAGGTGGTCGGAGAGGCTGCTTGCTTGGAATCAGCTCAAGGCCTAATAGAGAAATTCAGGAAACTGCACCCAAATTGTATTGACTTTACTGATACATGTAGTCATGGAAAAAGTATTGTTTCCAATATATGAAAGGGGGTAAAGTTACCCTTGAGCTTTTCACAAAACATAGATAAAACAGTGCACTGCAACACTGCCCTACAGGGAAGATGTGCCCTGAGGGCACTGATTCAGAATCTTTGCAATTCAGAGACGTATTTGTTCAGGAACTTCTTCTAGTGATAGTGATTTTTTTACTAGCCAGCGTAATGAGCAAATTCCTGTGAATTATGTTGGGCTGTCTTTAACTGAGCTCCTCTGGAAAGGGAAGAAGCCATGTGGAACACCACTACTCCTTCAGAAATTGACCCCAAAACCTATTTTCTTGTGCTGTATCATTTTCCTCTGATTCCTAGAGTCTGGGCCTCTAATTCTGATTCCCAGAAGAACGTGGTATGGGACTGGGAGGAAAGATGGACAAAGCAGAGAAGATTCGTGCTATTTGCTACTTCAGACATTTAATATTAATGTTGTAATCCTCCCCTGCTGGTTCATGTTTCTTCATAGTGGATATACAGAGAACTTTGAACGTGAACTTGTACAAGAGTGTCAGCTTACTTCGACTCTTGAACCCACTACACTCAGCCAATATAAATCGCAGTCTTACCCCCAGATACAATCTCCCATCTTGATTACTTTGGTGTGAAGAGGGTGCAAGAAAACTATATAATATTTTCTGCATGTGTTGCAGATCGGAATCATGTGGCTGTGGGCAGTGTCATTTTTCACTGAGTCAAAAAATACAAAATAAAAACCAAACTAATAGTTAAAAACATTCAGCTTTAAACATCAAATAAGTTGTCAAAATCCTGCCTAGGAAATGTAACAATAAAGACTCTCTAACTTGATTAGGCTCTTTGGAACCTCATCAAAGGATAAATAAATGAGTGCTTGCGTTATTACAGTAATGCTTGGATGGCCATTTCCTCACCAAATTTAGTCATCACATAGCATTATCCCAGGAACAATAAACCCTTTTCTACAGCCCATTATTCTCTGAAAGGAAGACTTTGAGACCATTCTATGCTCACATCCCAGCCTATGCGATCCGAGTGGCACCAGAGAGGTGAGTCAGTGAAACACGGGTCCCATCCTGGGGAGGAAATGCAGAAAGGCAAAGTGGTGTAGAATAGCAGGCTGCAAGAGAAGGTGACTTGAGTGAGTCTGCGCATCCTCCTAAATCAAGAGAGGAGAACCAGCTGGGGAGTAAATTCCCAGCGACTTCAGCGAGTGCAGGAGCCTGGCGGCTGAGGTCCCTGCTGCTGCGCGGTGACAGCTGTGGCAGGGGCTCTGCAGGAGCGTGTGCTGCCGCAGGCACACAGGCAGCGCTATTAGCATTAGCCTGAAGCAGCAGTAACTCCTGCTGGGATATCTGTCCCTGTATGCCAAGGATCATCATGATGGCAGGGATCCTGGGTACTCCAAACTCCGGTTCAATACCTCAATCTTATCTGCGCTGGGGTCCCAGATAAAGAGGAAGGGTAGAACAGCCTGGAAGCAACTCTAACATGCACCGATCTCCAGAAAATCAACTGCATTTCTTATTGTCAGCCTGCTTCCTTAATCAGTGGGTTGAGCCAACAGGTTTAATTGGAGAGGGGGAGCAAGGACCTGCTCCTATTTGCTCTATACAGGCTACTCATTCCTGAACACACAACGGAGAATTTGGATTTGGATTCCTGTCCTTTACCACTAAGTAACACAACAGGAATGGAGCTTATTGTGTACAACATTGGAAACTACGGTGGAGTTACACTGTTATAGAATGAAAGTTAGTTTGGGTAGGTAGAAAAATGATGGACAGTCTGTCTGTCCACCTGTTTGTATGGGTGACTGAATTCTTCAGGTAAAAGACTCTGAGTCTGGTTATGTGTTCATGCAATATCCAAAACAATGAGGATCTGTACATCGCAAATGTACAGTTACTGCTGATAATAAGGATGATGAAAGGCAGAGGTAGGTGGTCCGAATTTCCTTAGTATTACAGCAGATTTATAGTGTAGAACTCTTGTTAATTTACCTCTCATTCATACCGGTGTAAACAAGAGGAGAAACACCGTTTATGCGTATATACAGCATTAGTATTTTGAGTGTATCCGTGTCTCTGGATTTGCATGTGAATATGAAATAATTCTATGCAAGTATGGGAAGGGATTTAATTGTTTTCTCAAACAATGTACCCTTATCTTTCTGGAAGCAGTTCAGACCATCGAAGAGTTGTTGCTGATGAACTCACTAATTAGTTTCCGATACTTAACCTTGTATTTCACTTCATTACTGGTGCACTGTTCCCTCTAGTTTTACATTTGGTATCAGGAAGTTCATTTAGAATCCAGTCAATCTTCCAATGCCAGCTCTGCACTTTAAATTTTTCATTCAGAAAGGACACAATGGGAATAATGTTTGTATCTGTCAAGGAGACGCATACAAACTTTTGAGTTGCATTGTCTAGAGAAAAAAAAAAAAAACAAACACCAAAAATCGGGAAGGTGGGACTCAAAAAAGAACAGAATAGAATAAAGTCACCAAGGACTGACTGACTATTGTGGTAAAATAAGTTATAGGCAGCCAACAGGTTTATAAAAGTAGAAAGCTGAAATCCGTAGATTAAGATTTTATTTAGAAATGACACCATCAAATAGTTCTTTTTCTTACATTTTATTTCCTTTAATGTTTCATTGCTTGCATTATCATCTTACAAGCTAAGAGACAAAGATCTTCAGAAAGAAAAGAAGTGGCAATTCAGTGTTTAAAAGTCAATATCACACCTGATGATCTGCCAGGGCATGAGGTGCAGGACATCTGGGACTCCTTCTGAGTTCAGGAGGGCTTTGGTGCTCCTATCCTGCTCTGTAAAACCCAACGGTCTTGAGAAAGTGAAAACGTGTTTCATGCTGGAGAGGACTCTGCCATCTAGTTTGCGTAACTTCATTCTTTGAAACCAATTCACATAAGAAATAGGGTCTAAAAACACACAATGAGGCTAATTAATCAACAGAGCAGCTTAAGGTTCTAGTGGATTCTCATTCAGTGGAGATCTTTAAATGGAGATTAGCTGTTTTCTGTTTTGTCTATAGAAAGATGTGCTCTTGGACTTGAAACAGGATCAAAGTCAGAAAGTCCCCTAGCCAGCACTATTCCAGAGATTGTAACATACCCTGCTGGCTTTACACTTTATGAATTCTTATTTTTGCAGTGTATATCAATACCTTGTAGCTCTTCATGTACACGGTTTACAAGGGCTATTGTCATCAGTGACATAAAGCCTTTTGATATGAACAGTACATTTGGTACACACAGGCTCTGTCTCTAGAAGGTGGCCTGGGTAAGGACGTACATCTTGGCTGTGGTTTGCCTCTCGGTTGGAACAAGACCTGAATTTGTACCAGTGTTTTCACTCACTTCCTTCCCTTCTGTGCACTGATTTTCACAGAAGGAAAACAGGCAATCCAGCAGGACTGAAATCACGGTGGGCTTGGCCAGCTTCCCAGTCTGGATGATTTGGGAAATCAGGACCTGGAGGCATAACACTGGTTATACCACAAGTTATTTTAGTTCTTTCTCCATCCAATTATAGTACAGATTTCTGTCCTGAATACATATCTGTCACCCTGTTTGGCTGTCTTTGGACTCATCCATTATTTTCTCCTCTAGGAGACAGAGACAGCCCCAGACTTCCCAGATCTGAGCGTGTAGGGTTTGATGTAAATATGTAAGGAATGCCACAAAAGCATTTCCAGTATTCTGTGATGCCTAGACAACTGGGCAGGTGAGTTGGAAGGAATAGAAGAGGCATGAGAGGGGATGTCATGCAGCATCATGGTTCTGAGTAACAGCCTGAAGAAGTCATGGAGAGACTCCTACTGACTTTGGTATTGAATGAGGCAGTTTAGGTACAGTCGGCAGGTTTCCACTCAAAATTTTTTAATATAGAGATATCAATAAGAGATTGTTGTGACATCAAGAATCCCAGTTGGGTCCATTCTTATACATGAGAAAAATGTACCATCATTGTGTTAATGACTCCCTAGGCAGTTCCTCTGGGGATTTTTCACAATTTACTAAAACCACTCATTGGACATGACTTCCTTTGGGACTTTATTAACTGTTGATACTTTTCTCCTTTGAGGAAATTTTGCAGTGGAATTTATTCCATCTTTTTAACCACACATAAAGTGTATCAGTTGCTTAAATCGTGTGTCTCAATATTTTTATGTTCTGAGAAAAGAGGCATCCTGTGACTGAATTCATAACATACTGACTCATGAATTTGATAGGTTGCACGCTACATGTTTACTGCCTAGCAGGGATCATGAAAGATTCCTCTAGAGCCTAGATATCCTAACATCTTGCTGGATATTGGGGAGGAGAAGGCATGAACTACTTTTGGAATAGGAATAATTTCCTGCTAGGACAGAAATGATGGCTGATTTCATCAGTGGTGCCTATGACATTCCCTTCATCTGCTGGATTTGAAGACAAAGTTCCTTTTGACTTTCAGAGTAAGTACGAAGTCACATATGTTCTGGGAGAACAAAAATATGTAGATGAAATCCTAATTTTCATTTTGTTCTTTTTTGCCTTGAATTTTTACATTTCTAAATGGGTCAGAATAGAAAATCTTGATTCTGCCTTTCAATTCTTAGACTTCTAGAGCTTGCCTTAACCAAGCTGGGAGGGCTTTGCCAGTCTCAAACTCGTCAACAAGAGAAATCCTGTTAAAGCTATAAAACTAGGGGCAAGATCAGACACAGCTGTCACTGAGGATCAAAAAAAGAGCTCCTATCAGATGGGAGAATTGAAGAAATATTCTTTTGTCTTCACTTTTTTGAGCATTCAGATTTGATCTTTATTGGCATGAATGCAAAAGCATATTATAAACTTGGATGCTTGAAATTGCACAAAGTGAATTTCAAATTGCATATTCATTTAGAATAATCTGAATTTGCAAATCATGCTGTATTAGTAACTCCCATAGTTTACAAAAGGGAATGATATGGCAGGAGGGATGTAATTATCCAAAGCAAACAACCAAATGAACAAGCACACATTCAAAGTAAAAACAAATTACCGTGGACTCTGCAAGATCGTCATATAGGAAAACAAGTTTCACAAAAATAAAGAAATACAAATGCCAACCATTTGAAATAATGAAGAGAAAGAGGCCAGACTCAGCAAATTAGTTCTTTGGAATTAGATAAATATAATTCTATTGTTTTATAGTTTCCCACCACATGCTGACTATAGTCATCAGCTAGGACTGCTTATTGGTGCCTAACAAACCACTGCTGTCCATGAATCACAGATTTACTAATACTGCCATAACTTAGCCATTCCTTTTCCAGTCAAAGACATTATACTTTACATTTTTGGGATATGCTTGTCTAACTTTAAAATTGTACAGGGATAACAATTCAAGAAGTCTTATTCCAGGGTTTAACCGTATTTGGAACAGGTTGCCTAGGAAGGTTTTGTAATTGCCATTATAATGAATCAATGTTTTAGGTGCTATGAATGCCTAAGTTAAGCAGAAAAAAGGTGTGTCATGTCAGGAAGCTCTAGAGCTGTAATCATACTCTCTTACTGCTACATGTATATGTAGCCATACTCTGTTTACCTAGTTGTGCAGTACACATCCAGTTAGCTCCAGATTTATGAGTTTAATGGCACGGTATAGAGAAAAGGAAGAGAAACCCCTTCCAGTTTAGTTAGTGGGTATGTTGTTTAGCGTATTGGTAAATGGTTTGTGAGAAGAGCTTAACAGAGAAAGAATTTCGGATGATACCTAAAAAAATCCCCAGCCAGGAGTGTCAGACTTGAGGCTGCCTCTGAGGAAGCGTAGGAAGACCTCACAGTGCTCGCTGGATAGGCAACCGACTGGCAGATAAAATTCAGTAGTAATTAGCGCTCACGGGTAGGACCAGGCACTCCGGGTCAGCTATGCACAAGCACTTGGGCACCTCATTCCCACAGACTCCAAAGGATGTTCTGTCATCAAATCCTTTGAGAATTCAGGCCAAAGTAAATTGCCCAAGGTCACACAGAAAGCCCGTGGCAAAGTGAGAGATTCAACCCAGTTTTGCCGAGGCCTCCCGCAACAACTTTAAGCACGAGGCCACCTTTTTTGTCCTTTAGCATGCTTAAGATTGGAGCCCTTTTGCAATTATTTGTAGGCACCAATAAAATTCCATGACACACAGCGTTAAAGAAAATCTGCTTCTATTTATCCTCACTCCAAATAAAGTAAAATATCTTCCCGAGCTTTATTCTTGCTGGCAGGGTTCTCCCAAAACCCTCTCAGCTGCACATTTCAGACTCGGTATTTAATACGGGTGATGCAGTTGCATTTCCATAATTCGACTGTTCAATCAAGGTCCTCCACCTTTTTAAACGTGTAAGTCATAAATATGAAAAAAATAAATACTGTGTGCAATCTCTGCTGACTGAATTAAAAGTCTTAAAGAAACTTTCCGTGCTATGAGGACTGTGAAGGATTTGGCAGAAATGGTGCTAACAATTAAAGCAGCCAGAGACAGATTAAATTTGCTGATGACAGCTCATTTCTGAGATGGTTACAGCAAAAGTCTGATAAAAGCTTATCTGAAATTCACAGTTTTGATGAGGCTTCTGCTTGTACCAGGAGAAAATGAAACACTTTAAATAGCATGTGATCCTGGGGAAAGGTCTGCTTGGTATTGCAGAGGGAAGCTAGGCATTCCTGCTGCAGTTAAGATTGTGAAGTATTATAACCCTTTGTTTTCACAGCAGGAAAAATAAGTCTAAGCTGTGTCTTGTAAGTGAAAGCAAGGGCAATTTCAATCTCCACAACAAGTTCTCAATGTTTAAAAAAAGAAAAAAAAAAGAAAAAAAAAAGAAAAAAAAAGAAAAAAAAAAGAAAGAGGGGGGATATATTTGAACCAACAGGAAAACGAATGGTTTTTTTTTTTTCTAGACATTTAATGGGAGAAAGAATCAGCCATCTCCATGTATCATGAATTCCTCAAAGCCAGACACGATAACGTATTGAATGGAACAGCCCTGGTACCACTCTGGTGTGAAGTACATCTGCACACATGAAACATTGCAGGAGAACCAGCTGAACCCTGAAGCGTGCACTCCGTTTGTCTTAACTTGTAGAGGTCTATGTGGCTCCTGCACCAGCGCCCTCTACCACCAGCTCTGTTCTTCTCTGTAGGACTTTGCACTGGAAAGTTTTACAGAAAAAATTAAAATGCTGTGCCTGGTCCCTTGGGGTGAGCATAAATATGAGGTTTTACTCAACTCCGGTTGTTTCTTACGCTGCTTTTCATAGGTGAAATGCTAGTACCGTGTACAGCAGAATCATTTCACAGAAAAAGCCAGAAATAGGTAGCCAGATGTTATTCCAGGCAGTAATCAAGACTATGGAGACATTAAATAAAACAGAGCTAACTAAAAACGAACCTGATGAAGAAAAACACTTCTGCACACACAGTACAAATAGACAGTGGGATTCATTGTCATGGGACCAAGGATTTAGGCAGTTCTTAAAGTTATTAGATACTTAAATGGCTAACATATCCCCTAGAGGGTGTTTTTAAAGGACTGTCAGAAAAATAGAAAACTTTTCTGACAGAAATTAGTAGGAAGGATATTAAAGAGTATTTTTTCAAGTCGGGGCAATGTCTAACTTAGAGACAATAGGTAGAGAACAACTGTGGGAAAAAAAACCCCAAACCACTCTGCTTTGTCCACAAAGGGGTTTTTGGTACCTTTGTCTCCATGGCCTGTTTTGAGTCCCGTTGGACTAATCCTGTTTCTGATCTAGGAAGGCAAAGCTTATGCTTATTAACTTCTACCCAAAAAGATTAAAAAAAAAGGGGGGAAGAGGCAAGAAGAAAGAAGAAAGAAGAAAGAAAGAAAGAAAGAAGAAAGAAAATAGGAAGAAAGAAGAAGAAGAAGAAGAAGAAGAAGAAGAAGAAGAAGAAGAAGAAGAAGAAGAAAAGGAGGCAATAGTCTTTTTGAAATGAAATCGCGAAGTTGGTTAAAGTTGTAGCATACAGACACCACTTTCTTGTGCTGCATTTTATATATTAGATTACTCACACAGGGGTTTAACTAGAAACATATCTTTTATTAAAATCGTATAAATAAAAACATGTCCTTCTGCCCTCCAGCATGTTTACAGATGCATTTATTTATTTTACAATATTCTATTTAATTAAAGATCTGCTGTTAAAGGAATAAAACTTTCTGAGATGCTTATACCTCAAAGATAAATCTGGGCAGGTTTTCAGTGGCACAACCGGCAACTAAACCCACCGTCTGCACACGTGATTTGTGGAGAAGTTAACTGGTGCACGCACCATCGTGTTATCAACTAAACAGGGGCTTACAAAGTTAGCATTCAGTAAATTTGAATATCTCAGCAGCTGCATCTTGATAGCTCCTACCCTGTGGAAACAGAGGGATTTTTATTTGTTGGGAAGCACGTAATTTTATTCTGTGCAACTCAGCCAAAAATGCAAGAGGAAAATTCAAATGTGGATGTGAACTTTGGCTTATTTGGCCCTCCAGAGAAAACATGAGGAGGAAAATTTGAATGAGTCAAACTTTGTCAGAGCTCGTGACGTTCAGCTTTTTTGGCTTTGCTCTCAGACTGCCTTTGATTCATGAGTTAACCTAGCCATGGCAAAGAGCTTTTAGCCACATCCCAGCGGCCATTCACTGCTCTGCAATGCTGATACCTCTACATCAGCGTTTCATGCTAGATAGCTCCAGACAAGGAGTTCACACCCTGCGCAAATATACAAGACGCACCACTTTTCCATGGTGATTTTGAAAGACTGTCCAGTTCTGACTTTCCTGTGGATGAAAGATGATTTTCCCCTGTAACATTGTGGTTAGATTTTTTTTTTTTTTTTGTTACAAACAGAGGTTTTTTTGTAACTGCATGTAGGTTTCAGATTTCTATTTGGAGCTGGTACATTTCAGATGACTTTGAAACCAAATTTTTTCTTTGGAGCATTTTTTGGTTACAAAATTGTACGGAGAATACAGGGATTTATTCTTCTGTATAACAGTCTGACCTCTTACTAGGTATATAGGCACTATTTTAAAAAAATATTTGTCATATTCATCCTTCTAATAATTGTAATTCAGCTTTGAAATTCCCAATAATCTGTCTTTCTGTCAAGTAATACCAAGATTACAATTCAAACACTAGAAAAGTAGAAAAAAAAAAGAAGGTTCCCTATGTAACTCTAGTCAAACACCTTATTGCATACTCAATATTATATACTGTTTAATTACATTATATAATTTTGTTTTTTTCAGAATTCTGTGGGAAGCTTGGGGAAAGGACATAACTTTTTCCATTTTTTTCCCCCAAACTAGATAAAAGAGTCACTTCTGAAAATTTCATGGAAAAATATAAGAAACAGGAAATTCATTAGCCTAAGATAAAACCAGGCTAAAACAGGTTTACAAAGCTTTAGAACCAGAAAAAAACCCCAGATTTTCATCTTTTAATGTGCAGTTAACCATTCAATTGTAATTATAAGGTTAGACTATAATGTTATAATATATTTGTTGAAAAACATGGCAAGGTTTGTCCAGGAAATTTTCCAGAGAAACATAAATTACTCTTTTCTCTATACATTTTCTTTTGTACATCAGAAAACCACAAATAATAAATTATATTTGCAAGCTAGATTTCCTTTCAGAAAAGTTCAGATAGAGATTAATTTCTCTTTTTACTTTATTTAGTTTCTGTTTTCCTTTTTTTTTAGTGGAAAAGGGAAACCAAAACCCAAAACCTAAACTGAAATTACAAACAGAAATTTCTGACAAGTTTATTTGTATTTCACCAAAAAAAAAAAAAAGTTAAAGAGAACGGTTGTATTATATTACAGAATGTGAAATTATCTATTAATTTTACTACTCCTGTACATGAATGCATGTGAACAGAAATATATAAAGGCAGAGTAGTTATGCTTACAGAAGGAAAATGCCGTACTCGTTACATGATGGACACGCTCCTCTCATTGTAGTTTCTTTGTGCATCAACAATAGCCTGTTTTTATGAGCAGGGTAGTCAAGCAAATCCATATACCTGTGAACAAATGCAAGAACTTAATATTTTAAAAAATCAATTGACTTTGTTCCATCACAATGTTTCCGGGGTCTCTTTATTTGCTGTTATTTATGAATGGACAGACAACAGCTCAACGGCCAAGTGATCAGACAAATACATATGAATGAAATACCAGTAATCAATGTTAGCTGCTGAAATAAATATTTGCATCTGGTTGCTGACAGGCAAGTGATATAAAAAATAAATTACACCTAAAATTTTATTTTCCACTCAGGTTTTCAATTTAGGGATCGTTACCACAGTAGATTCAGTAACGTTAATAATATCACAAAATTTTAGAGTTAAATTTTACCCTCAGTGTATGATGCTATGATTGGAATCGTCCTCTTGCTAATGATGATGAATTAGTATGATAGCAGTGGAAGTTTACTTATACCAACGTAAAAATAAAAATAGAAATAAAGACTTCTTAAAGTGGTCCTGGTCCAGCTCCCGTCAAACTCACTAGAAATATTCTGTGTACCCACTTCCAAAAAACTTTAATGCAAGCAAAAAAATTTTCTACAGAAATTTGTAATGGCAATGTAATTTTCTTTTTTTTTTTTTTCTCCTGAAAGAGTAATACAGACATGACATCTGCACCTCCTGTATTTTATCATTATTACTGTGTCTTCGAAAATGCACATATATTTCCTACCTTTTTTATGCTTTCCAAAAATTATTGATGAATACATTGATGAATACATTGAGTTCGACTTGGTTGACACTATTTTCTCATACTGAAAAATAAATTTGCTAAAAATAAATATCTGCAAAATATTATTTTATTAAATCTTATTTTAAAAAAAATAATATTTACCTTTTAGTTAAAGCAGCTGTCATTTCCCCTTCCCCCCCAGTTTCCCAAATATTACAGTTGGTTTGAACTTTACAATTGTTTTTTTGCTTATAAGTATCTAAAGGGTGGGTTGAAGGAGGATGGAGGCAGACTCTTTTCAGTGGTTCCCAGCGACAGGACGAGGGGCAACGGGCACAAGTTGGCACATAGGAAGTTCCATTCAAACATAAGGAAAAACTTCTTTAGGGTGAGGGTGATGGAGCACTGGAACAGGCTGCCCAGGGAGGTTGTGGAGTCCCCTTCTCTGGAGATTTTCAAGACCCGCCTGGATGCAGTCCTGAGTAATGTGCTCTAGGCATTCCTGCGTCAGCAGGGGAGTTGGACTAGATGATCTCTAGAGGTCCCTTCCAACTCTAAAAATTCCATGATTCTGTGAACCTTTATTTTCCCTTTTTTATTTTCACTTTACTTTCCTTCGTTTTTTTTTAATCTGTCTTTTACATTTTAATCCTTCACCAATTTCTCATTTCTCTCCAATTTTAAACAGGCAAATATAAAGAAACATAAGGATTTTAATGCTTCATTACTTTCTGGACACAGAAGACATTTAAAACAATTAAAAGTATCAAGACACTGTATTTTAGCTTGGGTTTGCTACCATATCATTTTTCTGAAACTGAAGACATTTTAAAAAGTTAGAAGTAAAAAAAAAATTATATAAGGAAAATAGACAGAAAATCACAAAATATGATGAAGGTACAACTTCATTGATTTTTATATACTCTGTGTTAAAAAAAGGTTTAATAGGAAGCAAAATATTACAACATTATCTGATTTTTTTTTCTTTCTGTTAAATGTAAAGTGAAAACTAGTATATCTTTTAAATAGAAACATAAAAATGTTATTTAACATCCACTCTGTGTCTCCAAGGTAATAGAGAACAAACAGAGGCATGTATTAATCTGAAGAGTTCTTGGGGAGAACAAGTGGAGTTCTGGATTTGCTCTGCCCACGCAGGGAAAGGCGAGTAGAGATCTTTGTTTATATGTTTGGTGGGGTGGAAAGGGAAAGAGTTATAGCATTTTTTAACCTGTTATATGGGACACCTGCTAATGAATAACAAAACTGCACTGAACTTACTTTAGATTGTAATTTCACATCTCGTTTGCTGCTCTTCAAAAATCTCTTTCAGAGCTTTTTGGTGTTGAAGGGTATCAATTACTGATGCGCTATTATATAACTTCATCGAATCGTTATTATTTTTGCCAGATAATTTAGTGTGTGACTTTTGATTTGGTTGTGGGTTGTTTTTTTTTTTTTTTTCCCCAACCTCAACCTCATGTAATTTATATTCTTCTCACATATTCATACTCTAATTTCTTTGGTCTTGTCTACACTGTAATATTCTAAAATACTGTTGAAGGGGAAAGAATATACAGACTTCTACCACCAATGCTGACTGGACATTGAAAATAACTACACATGCAAAATTTTCACTTTATTTTCTTTATGTATTTTAATAGGCTAATCTCTTCCACCTGTCAAGCTACCTCTGTAGCTTTTCTGTACTGCAGAAATACAGCTTTGCAGTTGTTCTTTCATCCGCATTAGCAACACTTTCCTGGCATAACAGCATTTCTGTGTTAATAAACTAGTTTTCAAAACCCATTGAGTTCATAGCTTTCTCTTTCCCAACTGCATATGTTCTTTTTTTATTTCTGGATGGTCAGTGCATATAAAAGTATGGACAGTCAATAGTATATATCTATAATAATAAATAATGTCCAATGCTTGGAATTTTACAGGGCTTTGATCTGTTAGTGGGTTGTACCTCATTTAGGGGATTGACAGCAAATATTACCCTTCTCTTGATTTTCACAGCTGATACAATAGAAGACCAGAGCTCATATAATACCTGATTTCCCAAGCTCCCAACCTTATGGATAATTGTTGCCCAGAGGGGAAATTTCTTCCCAGTCTACATCAGCAAATGGTAGGTTTATATCACAAAACATGAGGATTTATACTCCAATCTATTCCATAGCACTATCAGACTCGAAAAACTTCATTTGAGGAGCAGAGCTAATGTGCAGTTAGCAGTTTTACTGTATCTCACCTATTTGTCCAGAATTTAGTGAGATCTCCTAAAAATGTAAGTAGGACTGTAGCAAGCAGGCACTCAACCTTACTGAACCCGAGCAAAGGAGGAGTTACAACAACAGTAAAAGATCTTATCATAGCGCTTCTCATATCCTCAGAAGATCTATCTGTCAGTTGCTGGTCATCTTAACAGTGTAGATCAATATGTATTAAAAATAAGCGAGCAAAAAAACCCATGAACTTTATTTCCCTTTTTGCTGACATGAGGGCTGTGAAAAGAAGGAATGCTAGTACTAAATTAAGGAAGCCGCTAAGACTGGCATGGGGGCACACGTCCGACGGCTGTGCAGGGTGAATGGGGGGATACACCTACTTACTCAAGCCGCGTAAGAAGAGCCGTACGGACATGTTTGTGAGCCTGCCACAAATGTCAATTTGCATCTCTAGCAGCCTTTTAACGGTTGCCGCACTGACTTCAGGGACTGGTCTGGTGCACTGAAAACTGGTCTGCAGTGACTATATCAAATGATAATTACACCAGAGTCATCTCTGCTGTGTTTAGCTACCTAAAAGCAAATTGTCTGTTCTGAAGCAGCCATGTGTACTACCTGTAGAATCAATGGAAACGCACAGGCAATTCATCCCATCCCCAAATAGTGAATGGGATGACTGATCCTTTTAGGGGAGTGCCTACATCTTCCATTTGCTACAGGATGACCAGGTAAGAACAGATGACTAACTTTTAGTAAGTGAAACTTAAATGAGATGAATCCTTATACAGCAGGTAAGTTCTGTTGCACTAATTGGCTGAAAATATTTGCTTAGATACCAGATATTTCCAGAATTTCATTGCGGTCAGCAACACATCTTGTAAAGTTCTACCTACCAGATTTGGAAATACAGGAGTCTAACCTCTGATGAACACAACAGCTTTAAGCTTAATCTTCCTTGGTATCCACCTTTAATAATAGCAAAGACAATCTGATTTTGTTCACTTTCTTCATTTCACACCTGCTGAGGATGGCACCCAGCCATCTGCGATACTACCGAGTTGGAAAGCAACCAATTCAAGGCTAACTGAACAAGATGGATCTGGTAAGAAGCCACCACCGAAGGATTTTTGTCACCTTTGGAGCTTTTCTGACTTCACGGTCTCTGATTTTACTATGCAACATAGAAGGGAAGAAATCTTGCTAAAATAAGATGAGAGGAAACATTAGGTTTTTGTGGAAAGACGGCACTAGTTGTAAGACATTGACTGATTTATATCGGCTCATGTGTCTGACAGGTAGAAGAATCCAGAAGGTGACCTTCTCTGCTAGGACAAAAATCAGTTGCCAGAAAAGTTCAACATTTTAAAAATCTGGTTATTATTTTTGAAAGCCAGTGTCAAAGTGAAAGTTAAGGTAAGAAGATGCTCAATCTTTCAGTGCACAAAGTTCTCTCTCAAGAAAAAAATCTCCTAAAAGAGTCTTAATCCCACACCATTGCACAGCTTTTCTCATTATAGGTGCTTCAGTGTGATCACTTTTTACAGACTGTGATTGAACTACTGTTTCATTTAAATTCCACTGCAAACCAGCATGCCAAGCCTCTACAGACCCTTTAGACAGCTGCAGTGGCACTGGCTTCTTTGGAGCACCAGTTCTCTTCCCCACCTCTGATCTAAGAAGGAGGAGGTCATCTTCATTTAAGAAAATGATGTTGAAATGTAAGACTTTGCGTCCCCTCTATTAATAATATCCTGTTATCCACTCTGTAAATCTGTATTCAAACAACAGTCATGCCAATTTACCTTACCTTCTTCTCTTGGCAAGCCTGTTTACCTCACAAATTGCTGACATACCCAAACAAACCAAATTGATTGGTGATTGCTGCTTGATTGTCACCAGTGGTGCTATGCAGAAGAATCCCGATTGAATCCAGTGTAGCGTTCAAGACATCAAGTTTATTTCCCGTAACGTATGAATCCTCATTAAAAAAAAAAAAAAGTGGGAAAGTCAATAGTCAATAACCTTCTGTATCTTCACACATAAATGCTGTTGAGTTTCCAACACTAATAGCTTCCACTGCAGCTGCTGCAAAGACAAGATGTCATCGTCTAGAGGGGTCTTTTTAACTGCAGTTTCCAACATATTGTGGTCTTCATTTTACTAAGTGCAGCAGCATCCAGAAAATCATTGCAGACCAGCCCTTGAAGTGCGCTGTACTGGTCACTGTCCTGAAGAACTTGCAGTTTATGCAGAGGAAGACTGCATATATCTTCATGTTACAAAAAGAGAACTGGTGAAGTGACGAATGGAGCGACCATCCCATGGGCAATGTGTGGCAGAGAAGGCTTTTCTGCTTCCATCCACCCCTGTTCTCATACGCCCCGACAAGTGTGAGTCAAGAAAGCTAACAAGCACCAGCTCATCTCTTCCCTGTTATTAACTATTGTTAATTAAGCACTGGCAGGGTTGTGGGAACCAGCCGTCAGGAAGGGGCAGTCAGAGGGTTTATCTCCAAGAACGAGGAGCAACTTTAGCTCCTGCTCAGTAATTTAGTTCCCAGGAAAGAAGTGAACTGAAAGGCAAGGTAGTTGATATGAAACTTTCCACTCGTCAGGCTGTACACAGGCCTTGTTTGAAAGGAGTGCAGTGAGAATGAGCTTCTCCTCTCCCAACCTTTGGAGATGTTTGTCTTTCCTCAGCAAGAATAACAGCAGCAGAACATGTCAGTACAGTGGTCCAGGTTCATATCCTCCTTTTAAAATATATTAAATACCACAGGAGAAGTGTCTTAGTAACCAGATTTAGCTTGAATCTAACTTTCTTTTTTCTGATCTTTCTTAAATTTTTCCTTTCCCTAAAGAAATTATGACATTTTCCCATGTATGGTGCTGACCTGGAAGCTCTCTGGCATTCTGATTTGGTTGACTGATTGTCTGCCTGGTGTCAGAAGGAAGATAAAAATTAGAAAAAAAAAAAAAAAAGGGGGGGGAAGAAAATGAAAGTTGGCTGTTTAAGCAAGAATTCTCATTTTGTACATCACCCTTTGGCACCCACAGCCATTATTTGCATGGAACACTAATATTTTGAAGGCAGGTACAGAGAAGAAAGACATATTCTTGATTGCTTTTCCAGTACACTGTGGCTGCTGAAGATGCTTTTGTGCTAGGACTAGGAGCAGTCTCTTTCAGGAAAATTTATTCCCTGGAGGCTCATTTATGCTGGATAATTATGCTTACAGTTATTTTAAGATAAAGTTCATCACGGAATGCTATCTTCCTGTAAATCTACAGTGACATCTTCATTATCTCAAACGCTACAAAGACATTCGGAAGAAGATCTTCAAAGGCACTGATGGGGGTTTAGTGTTAGCCTTTCAGTAAAAATGCCTAATTTCCATCTATACTTTTTGGAAATTTTGTCCTGTCCACATGGATTAAAGATTTGTTAAAAAAAAAAAAAAAAAAGTAAAAAAAAAAGTTTGCAGAGATATGAAGGAGGAAATAAGGAAAGCAAAGTCTTTGCTCTCAGATATGTCATGGATTGTCCTTTCTCTTGCTTTTAGTTAGATATGTAACATGGTGAGCTGTTACTGTTATAATTAAGTAATCAGTAAATGTGTAACTCGTTTGTAATATCCCAGTTGTACTGTACTTGTTAATTGATAAACACAAGAACAGGAACAGCGGCTTTAAGGTTTTGTGTTTAACACACAGTTTAGAGATTTGGCGCATAGGCATTTTTTTATTACTGGTTCTGCCAGACCTTCTAAATGACCTTGAACAAGTCACTTCATCTTTTGTGCCTCCATTTCCATCATGCTCAATGAAGAGGATAACTATGAAAGGAAGGAATTATGAGGATAAATTTATGCTGACAATGTAAGCTGTGTACAAACTGGGGCGCTGAGGACCGTGGAGTGGCTGCACAGAGAGAAACAAAAAGCATCCAACGGCAAAGGCATAGTTAACTGCTGCTTCTGTGGTAGAGGGGGAAGAATCTGATGACCACCACATCTTTCAGAGTATGTATAGACTTTGTACGCAGTGGCAAAGCACAGTTTTTGTTTTGTTTGGAGACAGTACAGCCGCATTGCTTAGGAGGAGCCTGCCATTGCTTGGATAAGGTTGAGTCTCTTTGTCATTACACAGCTGAGGTCATGTAAATCATGCCATCGGGAAAAGATGTTCCCATTGTGTAGCATTTCCTTGTTATGATCTGTGGCAGGAAAAACAAAGGAGGAAAAAACAAAACAAAACAATGGACTTGCCCTACTGGCTCAGTTTAAAAAAAAAACCAACACGTCTGAATTCAGCAGGGCCAGAGCTTGTCTCACTGGGACCTGCCG
>VYXH01007022.1:102042-117342 GCA_013397275.1 Burhinus bistriatus | reverse complement strand
AGCCGGAGTCCTCCCCGTGATCTTCCTCACTTCTCAGCAGTGTGGTGCATGATCCACAGCCCGGGTACTTACCAGGAACATATCTGATGTGACCGCATGGGCTCTACCTATAAAACAATGCATTATTATTATTATTATTATTATTATTATTATTATTATTATTATTATTATTATTATTATATTGTTAACATTATTATTATTATGATTATTATTATTATTTTGATTATTATTATTTTGATTATTGTTGGTTGCTGTTGCTGTTGTTATTTTTTAGCACCCAAACTCTCTCATGTGGCTGAGGTCTGAACGTGTTGTATGAACATGAATGAGATGTACGAACACTCCAAAATACAGCAAACCCTTCCCCCCCCACCCCGCCGCTGAAACTACTGGTAAAAGCTGCCTTTTTATTAGATTTCTGATCCTTCTGGTTGACATAAAAATACCACAATAAGAGCCTTTCTCAGGATATCTCAGCGATTTCTTTTGTGTCCTGGCTAGAACCAAGGGATGCAATAAAATAGAAAACAACCGAGAAAAATAAAAGGTAACTGAATATTTCACAAGCCTTAAAGGTGTTCGTTCAAAGTTAGGTACTCCAGAACACGCAAAGGCTCTAGGGGGAATGGATGCTGTTTGTATACTTGCTTGCTATATATTAGTAAAAACTACCTTGGAAATGGCTGACTTTACTAATGCTTCCATTGCTTGTTTTACATGACTGTCACTCGCATCGCGAGGTCACTAATGCAGCTAACAGATGGTGCAGCAGGACTAGCAGCCATGAGGGATAGTTTACTAACAAAAGAGGAAATGATTTTCCGGATTTCTCTTGCATACTGCAGGCTTTTCTTTTCTTTTTTTTTTTTTTTTCCTCCTTTTGGACAGACCTCATCTCCTTGGCCTCAGCTTCATGGCATTTTGTTTGTGGACGAGGCTAAGTCCAACACTAGTAACAAATCTGTTTTACTTTCTCCCCCTGGATTGTATTAGGGTTATAGTTTTGGAAAGCAAGTAACACCAGCTGGGTTATCTCTGTTGCCTGTACCTTGAGTGGCTCAGGGTGTCGTTATGGGAAGACATTTATGGATCTCTCAACCGTTGTCAGTCTTAGTTCCTGACCAAACACTACCTCGTTGTGTTATTTAGCAGGTGCGGCACTGGAACACAACAAAAACTCTCTAAAAGGAGATATTGCAAATGACCTTAAGATTTAATGTGCTAAATGGAATATTGGGTCTTATGGCAAAGTATCGCAGCGAGCTTCCCAAAGCCGCGATGCTGGTAGCATAAGGACACGGTAAAGTAGGTTACTGGAGCAGCCATCCTGCATCTAGCATTAGCTCACAGGCTGCTTTGACTGCAAGAAGCTGTTTGTCACAGGATGAGGAACCTATTCTTTAAAAAATATCCGTTGAGACTTTACAACTTCCTCTTACGTTGCAATTGTAGAAACTCATCCAGGCCCAAATCTGTAGCCCACACCAAATGGGCAAGAACTTCTGCATGTGCCTGACTTTTGAGCTTATAAAATCAACAAAGCACTGAGCAACATACCACAAAACAGTGAAGCTGGTAATTAGTTAAATGAGAGGGGATTTATGTATATTGGGAAATTCATTCCTTCGGCGAAGTGTCAGAGTCATCAGCTATGCTCTTTCCTAAGGTTTTAAAATTCAGTTCTTTGTTTCTTAAAAAACTTTCCTGGAGGTGAAACTGAGCCTTGCCAGACTGATGTCAAATATGAGACGTACTCCTCGTCACTGAACATGCCACGCAACTTTATATTACATCTGCATTAGCATAGAAATAACTGCATGACTTCATTAGTTATGGAGATTAATCATTGACTCACTCTAGTAGGCTTCTGTAGGGGACTTCATAACTCACCTGTTCACAAAGCAGCAAAAAAATTTCCAACATGCACTTCTAGATGTCCTTTGTCAGAAGGAATTCACTTTGTACGGAAGACTCCCTCTGAATATCACTTGATGCATCCAGTGTCAATTCTCTTTGTCGTCTTATTTATTATACCAAGTTCAGCCACTATTGCAGGCGATGTCTAACCCCATCACAGGTCCTCAGAGATGACAGTATACTGTTTCATATAGCTACAACTAGAAAGAAACATAAAAGACTGACAAAAAGTGCTTCCTCAGAAGGAAGTGCCTGTTTTGCCTGATGGCACTGTCAAAATAGTTAAGGCAATTTTAACTGACCACAAAAGCGGGAGCAGATTCTCAGGATTTGGAACACTGGATGTTAACAACATGTTTCTGTGGGGCCTTGGGTAGATAAGTAGATTTCACTGCACCTCTGTCTACTAAAGAAAGAATTAAATACTGCATTTCATGAAGCACTGGGAGACCCAGCTCAGGAATTTCCCTTTCGGTCTTTACCCAAACAGGATGATGACAGGGGAATAAAAAAAAAAATTAAAAAATCTCACCTTTTTTTCTGGATAAAAGCGTTTACTTTTTAGTTCAAAGTATCATTATGCTGAATGCCCCCAGGCAAGGCTTTCATAAAATATGTGCGTGTGTAGAACCTGCAATGATACGAATAGTGTCTGAACGTGTTCCAAATTGCATTGTAATTAAATTTGGTGCCAGGAGCCCAGTGCTTCAGAGCACCAGTACTCTCAGCGTCACCCACAAAAGCCAGCAAACAGCTACTCACTTTTTGACTTACCTAGCTGCCATTTCACTCTCAGGTGTATTTTAGCTAGGAAACAATATGCCAGCAACTCAGCAGTTTTAGCGTGGAAGATGTCATAAGTTGCCACTTACAATGGAGACAAAGAATCCTCAGATCGTTACGAGTACAATAAGAATGCTACTACACCATGGAGCCAGGTATCATTCCGAAGGAGAGAAAAATAAATACTTAAAAAAAGAAAGTATTTTGTCTTTTTTATCTTTTCTTCTGCCCTAGCCAGCAGTAACATTCAGGAACACCACAAATATCTGAGAACTCAGACACCCCAAACCCCCTGATTAAGCAGTCCACGTGCAGAGGAAAAAACTATGGTTTTAGCAAATGCTCACAATATTTCTTTAATTTTAAATTATGGTGATGTTATGACTATTGTTGTTGCCTTTCTAGAAAGTAAAAACAGAAAAGGAAAGTATACTAGAGTAAAAAAACCAGATTTTTAAGAAACAGGTATGATAACTGCATATCATTTTGGTTTTTTTTGTTTGTTTTCACTGACACATAAAAAAATGCAGACAAGTGTTTCCTACCAAAGAATCTGAGAGCTCGGATGTTTAAAAAATGTTTTGATGAAAAATCTCTAACCAGTTGAAGAGCTTACACTTCTAGTGATATATTTAGTACTTTCAAATCTCCTCCCTAAAAAGATATTTTCTGTTCCAATCTGTATGCGGAGGTATGCATTGGAGAATGAAACGTTACTGCGTGGTATATATAAAATAAATGAAATAGCGTGTCCATATCTAACACAGATTTGAAGGAGGTACAATTCAGCCACTAAAGACTACACCTATACTGATGAACTAAACAGACTCAAAAGATAGGCTTAAGCACTGGCACGTAATCATCTACACTATTTAATTATTCTCTTGCTTACGGCATAGGTTTGGCTTGGGCTGAGCAGCACCCTCCCAGGCAGTCCCCAGGCAGGGGTTCAAAGGCAGAAAGTGAAAGAGATGGTTCCCAGGAGACAGCATGAGCAAGGCCACCCTGTTTTAGGGCGGGCACAGAGGAGCAAGAATGTTTAGTGGCAAGTCCTCCATAAGAGAAAATTGGTCCTGATCCTGATCCTTTCTAATTTATAATTGCCAGAGGGACAATAATTTTAAGCTCAGCCATGAGCGGCCAAGGATTGTGCCATTCCTTAGAGGGATAAGACAACGGCTGTCAGGAGGCAGTGTATCAGTCCTGGTGTGAGGCTGAGGTCCTAAATACGCGCAGTGTCAAATGACCGCAAGGCAGCCGGACCCTAGTATTGTGGTAGTCGTCACTACGAGCCCACTCTGCTCTGTCACCACGTGTGACCTGACCCGACCTCACACAGCCCCTCCACTCACCATGCTGCTGCTTCCCTGTGCAACGCTGCCATCCTCCCCAGGACTCAACCACTGACTGCACTCCTGCTTGCTTTCGTGTAGCTAAACCACTGGATGTCACCTTGTAGATACTCCTCTTTGCTGCTGAAGATTATTAATTTGTTCAATGAGTGTAAACCCAAATCTTCAGTGAAGTTTAACATTGACTTATTTCAGAAGGAATCTATTCCTGACTGGTTTCAGGAGAAAGCTTCATTAAAATGAATATATTTGACTTGGCAACCTTTTGCATTAGTTCAACCAATTTGTGTTTAAATGAAACCTGAAATTAAAACGTAATAATTTTTAAAGTGCTTATCAACAGGAGTGTAAATACCAGTATTTGGTCCTGGACAGGACTCTGAACATCCCTCTGAGCTGGGATCAATGTTCAGGACAGGACTGGGCTGTAGAATGCTCAGTTACAGAACACTTTTCAAAGCTAATCATAAATGAACTTCAGAAAATTGATAAAGGCAGATCATATTTTTACATCAGTCAATTGGGAAAGTTCGGTCTCTGTAGCATGTCTCTATTTAAGCCAAAACTATCGAAAATCTCTGAAAAAAATATTAAAAGTCAAGAGCAGAGTTTAAAATTAGAGATTGCATCTTAACTGCTCATTTTTCTGTGGACTTTTAGTCTCTGATCCTCAGTATAAGGTGGGTGGTCAAACACTGGAACAAGCTTCCGAGAGAGGCTGTTGATGCCCCAAGCCTGTCAGTGTTTCAGAGGCGTTTGGGCAGTGACCTTAACAACATGCTTTAACTTGATCAGCCCTGAATTGGTCAGGTGGTTGGACTAGATGATCACTGTAGGTCCCTTCCAACAGAAATATTGTATTGTATTGTATTGTATTGTATTGTATTGTATTGTATTGTATTGTATTGTATTGTATTGTATTGTATTGTATTGTATTGTATTGTATTGTATTGTATTGTATTGTATTGTATTGTATTGTATTGTATTGTATTGTATTGTATTGTATTGTATTGTATTGTATTGTATTGTATTGTATTGTATTGTATTGTATTGTATTGTATTGTATTGTATTGTATTGTATTGTATTGTATTGTATTGTATTGTATTGTATTGTATTGTATTGTATTGTATTGTATTGTATTGTATTGTATTGTATTGTATTGTATTGTATTGTATTGTATTGTATTGTATTGTATTGTATTGTATTGTATTGTATTGTATTGTATTGTATTGTATTGTATTGTATTGTATTGTATTGTATTGTATTGTATTGTATTGTATTGTATTGTATTGTATTGTATTGTATTGTATTGTATTGTATTGTATTGTATTGTATTGTATTGTATTGTATTGTATTGTATTGTATTGTATTGTATTGTATTGTATTGTATTGTATTGTATTGTATTGTATTGTATTGTATTGTATTGTATTCTATTCTATTCTATTGTATTGTATTCTATTCTATTCTATTCTATTACCATCTTGGTACTTTCTAGTTGTGTCTTAAGTGTCTGGACTCACAATTTTCATGAGTTGTTCTCTTATCCTCTCTGATCTTGCTTCTCACTCCCAGCTCCAAATTGAGACCACATTCCTTTCCCATTGTTTCTGCTGTTGTTACTGTTAACATTTGTTTTCGTCAAACAATATCAAGGAATGCCTTGAAAATCAATGTTTAATAAGTTACAGTAATGTTTTCAATTTCCTGTCATCTGTTTTAATGTACATGTGTACCCTGTCATTTCTCATCACTTTCCAAATCCATCTTGTTATCAGCAAGGTATAACTTAATGTACAGCTAACTCTTTCCTAGGTGACCTTAAAGCACACACTGCTGGGGATGCTTCGGAGAAGAGTCATTCTTTCTTTGCAGCGAAGGTGACAGAGAGAACAGCTTGGAAGCAGCAGCACAAAACTTCAGCAAGGACTTTCACACTTGCGTAAATGTCCTGAAAAAAAAACAACCCAAAACCCAACCCAAAACCCAAACCAAAAAAAAAAAAAAAAAAAAAGATTATTTATGCAGAAGAAATTCATTATGTCTGCAACTGTGTGATCACAAAAGAGACTTTTTCCTTGCTTTTCTGTGCCAAAAGCAGAGTCCTAAGTCTCAATCAGACTACGTCTCATAGCACTCTCTGAGGATCTGACCTTTAACATTTATTACTATTACTTCACTGTACCTTTTTCTCTGCAGTGACTTAACCGATTGACAGAAAATACGAAGAAATGAGGCCGTGATGATTTACTTCAATGCTTCCTCTCCCCCAAACACTGTGCCTTAAGAAGTTGCTTGATGTAACAAAAGCTAGAGGGATACAAAAGTAGAGGATGCAAGACTGCACTGCTATGGTGCAAAAAGAAGTAAGGAGAGCAGCAGGAGGGAAAACAAATTAAGAGGGATTTCACTGTCCTGAGGAGATTAATCCAGTCATCTGTCCACATCCAAACACTTCAGCTAGTCCTATTTGGATATCGCTATGCTGTCAGTTCCCTTAGACCAGTGCAAGTTTGCTGTGGAGAGTACCTCTAAAAATGGAACGAGTAATGCAGGGCTGCAGACCTCTTGAGCAAGAGTCCTTGGCTCAAGTCTCCACTGCTTGAATGTTTCATAGGTCGGTCCCTGCAAGTCCTTAAATCTCACCAGACCCAACAGGATGGCCTATAAAAAAAGGATGGGGGCACCTAAATGGTGGTGCTGGCACTCAGCCCATAGTCTTATTTTTCTAGTGGTTCTGCCAGACACTTGTTACTCTTGGTTGTGCTTCCTTTTTTTTTTCTTGTTCTTTTCGAGAGCTTTAAATATAATTGCTGGAGCATGCAAATGTCTCCCTACCCAGATGCTTTAAAGTCTTAGGTCAGCCTTTTTGCATGCATAAAACTCTCCAGACCCAGATTTAGTGAGGACTTGGGAGACGGAAGAGGCAGAGAAGTAGTGAATCTGGGAACAAGGGCCAACCCACTCATCCTGATCCTGAAGACACTGAAAAGACTGCGAACTCCCACATAGATTTCTGCATTCAATTCATTACCAGTTGGTACTTAGAGATAACATTATGGAAGTTTTTGTTTCTCCACTTGGCTTTAATTGCCTTCCTTATTAGGATTTATCTTTCTGATATGGCAAAATATTATTTCAATAGATGCTGCAACTTTATGCAAAAGGAGTCGAAAATTATTTCTCATAGAACATTATTAATGAATGTTTACGAGTTTCAATGCAAGCAATTTAAAGGGCTCAGAAGATACCTTTCTTGAGAGCTCAATTCAACACGATAGACGTTCGGTTTAAAATAAACTAAGCTTCATGTTTGGGGTTTTCTTTTTTTTTTTCTTTTTTTTTTTTTCCTCCTTCCTCTGGAATATATGAAACTGTTCTTCAAATGCTAACTAATCTAACCAATTTTGTATTGAATCATGAATGCATTTTAATTCACTATTCAAACTGTTGTAGCAATGAATATTTCTGCATCCCTAGCAATATTTTCAAAGAGGGCTTTTCGCTGTTTTTTTTAAAAAAAAAAAACAACTTCTGCAATTTCTTTATACAGTCTGATTAAAATCCAATTAATTACAAACACAATTAAACCTTTCTACCACAGTTTGCAGAAGAGGGCTGATGGAAGTAAAGTTGTCAATCAAAGATCCAAGTAGTAACTTGTCATCTCCATAACTTTTAGCCAGTAAAAATGTGAAGCTAAAAACCAACATTAACAGTGTACTGCCATATGCAAGTTTATTAGGAAATATCTCACTTCTTTGACTGTTCTGCTTATCATCAGATCAATACAATTTTGTATATATGGCACCTTTCTTGACAAAGTCATCGCAAGGCATTTCACAATAATAAATATACATATAATAAAAAGGGCGTTAAAAATACAATAAAAGGCAAATTATCATTAATGTACAATCCGATCTTATTGCAAAATCAGTGCTGCCAAAGAACAACTTGATGGTACCCAAATTTTTCTAAAATTCTCTTTTTATTGGTATTTTGAAATTTTATAAAACAAATAAAATGCACAACCATCGTAAATAACAGAGAATACACACAACGTACATTAGAATTTCCCCCAGTCCAGATTGTCAATTGGCATCAATCAACATTGCCTTGCCGACTTCCATGAAGCTGTAACAAATAATGTTTACTGGAGATGATTGGGTCCATTACACATTAACAAAACTCAAAAAGCAGATTATCCTCCCTGTCATATAGGGGTCTGGTGTTGACATTGGTTGCAAGGGGATTATGCCATTGTTTCTTTACTAATATCACCGGAAGTTCCCTGGAGGGTGTATGTAGAACTTCTCCTCCAGAGGGTAAAAAATAGGAGTAAACTTCCTTTTCATGGGATGAGCTAGCGTTTGGAACATTTTTGCATGCTCAGTTCTCTTTTCCATCTAAAAGCAAACAAATCTGAGCAAACTCATATCTTTGGCTCATAACATACAAGTCTAATTAATCAGCTATAGACTATGAAGGCACAAGTGTGGCATGAGGCAGGGAAAAGAAGGCGAAGGGAAGCAACTCTCTGCCCTCTTTATTGGAGATGTGCTGGGCAGAAAAGACATAGCAAGGAGTACACTTAGTCTGAGGACCTGCAGAAAATACCGTCACCAAAGTAATGCATGCATCCTCTCAGATGATGAAGGAACATCTGCATTATTGTCTTAACCAGCCTTGCATGCGTGTTACGAATGCCTCTGAATGTCCCGATTTAAGTAATAATAGGCATACCATAATAGGTGCTACCTTCATCTAGTACAGCAGACTGCTACAATCGAAACAGGAGGGGACCATGAAGCTTGAATGTCCACAGGCTGATACGGCAGGAGTCTTCAGAATAACCGTTCAGCTCTGCCTGAGACCCAACACAGTGCCCAAACTGTTTTGGTGCTATCTCTAGGCCTGCCTCAAGCTCGCCAAAGCATTGTGGGCATCTCACATTTACAACGGGTGAAGCCCAGGTGATTCCACAGACTTATTCCTATTAGAAGAGTTGAAATATAACATCAGTAAGGTAGCTGGGCTGGATAGTATTATCTCCAAAGACAAATATGTTTGGACAAGGACAGACTGAATAAACTACTGTGATCTTCTGAATCTAAAATAAATTTGACTGGCGAGGCATACACCAAGAACTTAGAAGTGGCATTTCTGGGTGTCACTACGAAAAACTTTCAATGCATATCTCAGGTTGAGATAATCAAAATACGGGATGAGCCAGCTGCTTCTGTACAAAGTCTAAATTCCAGAATATGTGCGTATCTGGGAGTAATCTAACTTTAAGAGTCTGGATCACTTGCCACCAGGTCTTTAAAGTAACAACGTTTTTCAGAAGTAGTGTACTAAAAGGAGTAATTAATAACTGGGTTACTAGTGTGGTGGGTTAATCCAGTAGGCATCTAAGCCCCACAGAGCTGCTTAATCACTCCTCCCCAGTGGGATAGGGGAGACGATCAGAAGGGCAAAAGTGAGAAAACTCGTGGGTTGAGATAAAACCAGTTTAACAGGTAAGCAAAAGCTGTACAGACAGGCAAAGCACAATACGGAATTCATTCACCACTTCCCATCAGCAGGCAGATGTTTAGCCACTTCCAGGAAAGCAGGGCTTCATCACGTCTAAAGGTCACTTGGGAAGGCAAATGCAGTAACTCCGAACATCCCCTCTTCTTCCTTCTTCCCCCAGCTTTTATTGCTGAGCATGATGTCCATATGGTATGGGACATCTCTTTGGTCAGTTGGAGCCAGCTGTCCCAGCTGTGTCCCCTCCCAACTTCTTGCGCACCCCCAGCCTGCTCGCTGGTGGGGCAGCACGAGAAACAGAAGCTCTTGACACTGTGTAAGCACTACTCAGCAATAACTGAAACATGGGTGTGTGATCAACACTGTTTTGGTCACAAATCCACAACAGAGCACCATATGAGCTACTATGAAGAAAATTAACTCCACCCCAGCCAAAACCTGTACAGTTAGAAAGCTAGCAAACCCAACAGAAGATTGCTGATGGGTTGAAAATGGCATGAGAGAAAGGCTGGGCAGAGGAAGAGGGAATGGCCATTCCAATATCACATCCCAGTTGGGTGATCCATAGACTGCAGGTGGTCCACCTGGGAATCTCTGCTCTGCCTGAGGGTCCACTGTTTACAAATCCCATCTGCCCTTATAACACCAATCTGGAAATGATTCAAGGACAGAACCCCAGTCACCGTATCTACTTTACACGGGTCATGTAATATCCAGCTGGAACAGGCAGAGAGACTGTCAGGACCGATGCACAACAGTGTGCACTCTAAAGGGCACTTTAAAAGGAAAGACTCGGGTGGGGATTTTCCTGGCATCCAAGCTAAGTTTCTGTAGATGGACCTCAAGATGTCTCAGGCTGAAATTTTGTCCTCAAGCTTTGTCTCTGGCTTGCTTTTACACAAGAATTTGACAGAGACAAATTCACCACCTCACCCCTCTGCTCTTATTTCTCACGCTGACCTCAAATTCTCTACTGCAAGCTGTCCTCTACTATCTCTGAAATTGCTTAATACCCTGCACCTTTTACCTTGTCCTTGTCCCTACTCCACTCCTCCGTCTCTTTGGAGGATGGGAGTACAGCAAAAGCGACATGACTAAACCCAGTTCATCCCACAGAAGACTATGTCACCTGGGGCCATCAGGAATGACAGTTCAGCCTAGAGAAGGAACTCATCAGAACAGTTGGAGGAATGACAGTCTTGGGCAATCTCTGCAGCATGAGAACTCTCCAGGCTGCCAGCACCTGCAAGACCTGATTGCTTGAATGGATGCTGGAGGCTCTTTGTACCAGTTACTGACAAGAGACTGGGACATAGTCATGCATGCACACCCAGGCAGATAGCCTATGTTTGAGAAAATATGAAAACTGTTGCCTAAAAACTGGCTAAAAAAATAAAAATCAGTTTTGAATGTCTTTTTAGCACATTCGTGTGCTTACCTCTGATTGAAGTCAAGTGCACCTTAGTTGTAAGTATGCCTCTGAATATTTTTCTTAATACTGAGAATCTTAAGCACATATTTATATTTTTTTTCTAAATGGCTGGCCCTAGCCACTTGTGGTCATATCCAAAGCCAAAAGAAGTCAACAGTGAGATTCACTTTATCAAACTCTAGTCTTCAACATCTGATGTAGTCCTGGAGACACCCTGGGTAGTCAGTGGAGAAAATCAGGGCATGATTTGTTTGATTTGTCTCATAGAGCTGTTTTAAGGTGAGGTGAAGCTTATCATGATGAGTCCCTGTTTTTTTCCCTGCTATAAAGGGAATCTATAAGGACTATAAAGGGAATCTAGTGCAACTGACTTATATTTAGACGTTTACATTTAGTCAGTATCTTCAACTTGTACTGCATAAAGGTGGGGAGGAGTCAATATTCTAGCCAGACATATAATGGTTTTTTATCCAGAAATTCCTCTGCTCCAACCCTTAGGCCATCTCCCTTCCCCATGCTTTTTAAACGAAAGGATGTCACTTTTCACTAGTGGCTAATTCAGTTGTGAGGCAAAGCGAATGACTAGGAAGAGGGTAATAATTACAGCACAATGTGATGATCCTCTAGTGTATTCCCTGAAGAAGTATGAGCTCAGAGAATTTCTGCTAGGCCCTCTTCAAGTAATTACTGTCAATTCATGCTTATCTGCCAGCTCTCTCACCAGGTTTTCTTTTCCTTGCCTTCCTTAGTGAAGATACTGATTCTGACAAAAGGAGCCATTTGTCAAGGAGCCGGCATGCCAACTTTTCTTTCCCTCTCTTTGCTGAAATTATGCAAGAGATTACAGTCCGGCCTGAATCAATATGTACCTTATCATCTAAATAATAGAGTACATAATATTCAATGTCTAATGGACATTGGTGGTAGCAGATACAACTATGTCATTCAGCAGCGGGCTGCTCACCACAACCACTTCTGGACATCTTCATTTTAAACATGTGAAATCACAGCCGGCTTTTAAATAGATCACCAAGGCTGATTAAGGAATTGCAAAGTCTGTAGTTGTAACAAACCTCAAAGAGGTGTTTGAACATAGACTCTTCTCCTTAGGGACCATACTGGAAGTGAGGGGTCCCTTCAAGGTATCTCTCAAAAGGTGACCGTTGCTTACCCATAAGACAGCAAGGGACAGGTTTCCTTGAGCTTCCACAGTGATGAGCCTGACTTCAGCCTCACCTGGGATGGAGTGATAATTACAGCATACTTCTTTGGTTACTCTCCCAGGGTTTGGACAGGGGACCTTCTACTTATAGCTTGTGCGTAAGCCTGGTTTAGGCAATAACAAACTCAAATCCTCTAACGATTAAGTACAGACGGATTCCTAATCTGATCACTACATTAGTTAATTTTAAGTTCTTGAATGGAAGATGGAATTGGCTCAGACCTCCTGTGAGGCTAGTAAAAAGGACTGTTGTTTAGAAGGTTTTACCATCTAGTACCGCAAACAGTAAATCTATAGGAGTCAGGAAAAACAATCTGGTGTACCCACATGCTTTCAATAAAACCATAAGGGTTGTGTAACAACCATTTATTTGAACCAAAATTCCCATCTTTTTTTCTTAGACTACAGAACAAACATGAAACTGTTAAATTCTCTGAAAGTCTATGTGATCTGAGAACCTGAACACGAAGTCTTTTCCCATGTAATTTCTGATTCCAGTGTGAGCTCACCCTAAGAATCAAGTGAACTTCGGAGTCCATCTGTATCGTTTCGGTAATCCTGCAGCTATTGCGGTGCAGAACACAAGACCAGACGCAGGACTTGCGTGTCCCACTACTAAGCCAGCCTCTCACACACATCTATGTCACTAGGCAGGGTTGCATTTTGGCATCTGCATAGCGTTGTTCAAAAGATTGCTTGTCTTTCAGGTCGGTCTTCATTACGTAGGAGAACAAAGGTAGTGACCTGAAGAAATATGTAGTGTGGAACTTTTACCTTTTTTTGTGTTTCAAGCATAAATTTTAGTTTCGAGGCTATCCATACGACAGGTGAAGGGCACAATAAGAATGCAATAGGAGAAAGGTAGAGCTCTTACCCTGACAGTTTGAAGAGGGTGCTTTAGCTTTCTCAGATGCTAGCCTTTGCCTCAGGATTTGGGCTTAGTATGAGCTTGATTCGGCTGTCAACTAACTGATCCAAAACAACTGTCATCCCCCTGCTAGTTCGTCCAAGCTGTATAGTCTCTCTGGAGGACACGTCCTTTTTGGTTTGTCAGGGTTTTTTTTCCCCTCTTTTTCCCCTGGCACTGTCAGTAGTTCACCCAATAACTTACTTGCTACCACATTTTTTAATTTCTTAGTCTTTTGGTGGCTCAAAAAATTCAGCAATGCCCTCTGAGGACTTACACAAACATGTCACTTCTTTGCAAAACATCCCCTGATTTTGTCAGTTACATGAGCTAATGCCACTGAAACTCCAATGCTTTGGAAGAAAATCCAGGGGCACCTTGAGGGTTTTATTTTTTATTTTTTTGTAAAGTTCAAGATGATTAATTATATGGGACTCAAGATATGTAAAAGTTATCCAAGTTTTCACCATTAATCACATAAATGAACAGAAAATAATTAGTTCGTAGTGACTTTCTGGCTTATTATAATCAGCCCAACTCAAATCGACTTAGCCCAGAGAGCCAAATATAGCAAGGAAAAAACCTTGAGGCATTTTTTCGCTATGTGTTGCCTGTTATCACACAGTGAGGTTTCTGTTCAAATGATGTGCCTTATTAAGGCAGGCGAAACCCATTTAAACAATGTATCAGAAATGCAGACAAGCCGCAGAAATATACATGTATAAAGGGTATATTTTTTCTTGAAATTTATTGATGGCTATGCCTGCTAAAACTTTAGAAAATGTGTTTTTTAAAGCATTGACATTATGTTTTTCTAGTAATACAATTGGCTTTTTTTTTTTTTTTTTGTAGTCACTCCTTTCTCTCCTCTTAGTTCCCCTTGTAATGGACTTGAAGAATGGCAATTATTCCCTTTTATTTTACTGGCTTAAACCATGTGGTTATTAGAATAAATGTTATCATTACCCTTTTTATTTTATGATTATTAATTTTTTATTTGATTGCCAATACTTTTACTGTAGGCTTAAAACCTTGAATATTACATGTGACAGAACAATAATAAAATGGAAAGGCTTGGAGATGATTCTTTCTTTTTCCTAATAAATACAGCTTTAATTCTTAGAGATCTATTCTAAAGGTAGGTACCCCAAATTATATTTAAATTTTTAATTGTTCTGTCATCTATGGGAATTTGGGACCTCACTATCTTTGGCATTTTGACCGTTTGCATGATATCAAGTCGTACTAGAAGTGTGTGTCTGAAAGTCTGGCCATCACAGTGTCGGCAGGCTGCTGGGACAGACATCCTGTCAGGGGAGTTTCACAGCCAGCACACTTAAGTAACTAAAGCGATAAACTTTGGAGTACATAGGAGAGTTGGCTGCGTCACACGTCACCAGAACTGTGATGTTAAGTCAGGAAAGGTGCATAATTGGGTACAACTAAGACAGGGTCCCAGGACTTCCTCTGGCACCGGTAATGAAGAGGTAAGGCTCATGGGAACATCAGACACTCCTCCCGATAGCTTTTCACCCTGTAACGTCACTCTGATGATGCAGCAAACAGAATTCCTCTGTTTTGGAAGCTCCCTGGAACCACAGCATGCAGCTGGGACAATTTAAATTAAAAACTTTCTCTAAAGGTAACATAGCTCAAAGGCAGAGATCAAATCTGGCCACAGTCATCTAAACAAAAGAAGCAAAGTCGGTGCGTGTAGACTCCAGCCGTACAGGATGATGACACAGTGGAGGAATGGAGGTGGTCAGAAGCTTCAACTTCACCCTCCACATAAAATTTGCAAATATGAACTTTGCAGCAACTGTTTAACCTGTGCACTATTACAGAAACAAGGCTGTAGATGAGATCATTAGACGATTCAGCCTCCTTCAAGTTATCTACCTCTATTTGAAAAGCCTTTTGTTTTTGTTTTTGTTTTTTTTTTTAGTTCCTGTACAGTGTAGAAGAGGTGTTTCAGCATGGAGTTTAAAACAAGGAGCAAGGAGGTACCAAAAGACAGTGAGATGAATAGGTAGCACATTTGTAGCGACCTAAGAAATGCTGCAGACAGAATATTCAGGCTTACCCTTCCCTATCTTGATTTTGGTACTTTCATCCTAATACAGGCCTCAGAGTTCTTCCTTTCAAAAAAAAAAAAA
>VYXH01007022.1:87316-102015 GCA_013397275.1 Burhinus bistriatus | reverse complement strand
AAAAAAAAAAAAATCAGTGCTCAGTGCTTTTAAATTATCACTGGTAGAAAGATCTCATCATATGCATAAGAGCCCAGATTTTCTGTGGTCATCCAGAAAATAAAAATATGCAGTTTGCTTCCCTCTTAATTTGGGTAAGATTCTCCTATTTCAGAGAGTTGGATCCAGAACTCTGCACAAACTTTTCTGAGGAGAACATATACACAAACACTCCAGGAACTGGAAATGCCATCCAAGCTACAGAACGTGGATGCTTAGAAGAAAAGAATATATGGGATGAAGAATAGCAAAACTCTGAAGGTGCTCAGTGTCGTTCCAAAAATTCCAAGATTTAGGGATCTCTGAAAATGGAAGTTACATCTAGGCTTTGATAGACCCTCATTAATGAAAGAGTCATGACTGAATGTAGACCTCTCACTGACTTTGTATGCCCACCAGGAAACATGTATGAGAACATTGAGACCTACTTTTTTTTTTCCTTCTTCTTTCTTAACTCTCTGATAAAGCGGGTATCAATGATTAGAGAACCACATCCAAAACAAGAATGATTTCTTAAATCATTAAAGGGAAATGTAATCATTTCGCAGAGAGACATTCCAGTGTGAAATCTATATTTCAGTACGTGCTTATTCCTCAATTGATGTGACATCTCAAAAAGCTTTGCAACTGTCTGAGAATTATAGGATGCAAGTGAAGATTTGGAGCTCTGTTACCAGCCTATGTAACCTTGACTTGGTCATTTTGCCTTTCTGCTTTTCTACCCATGTTTTGACTGTTCAGGCTAAACTCTTCTTGGTAATGCCAGCCTGTTATTGTATTTGCACAATCCCTGGTACAAAACCGTCTAGAAAACAGCTGGAGCCTCTAGCCACCAATAATGTAAATAATAATAGATTTCTATTTGTCTAAATAGCAATGCACGTGAATCAAACAGGGTCACAACATAAAGATTTGTAATAAAATAATAATAAAAAATTGAAATACCATTGCTAATAAAACATCTCTTCAACTTTTCTCTTTTACACTACATGGGTATGTGTGTTGGTGAATGCGTGCGTGTGTGTCGCAAACATAACAAAGCCAAATTAAATTTTGCATATTATATCAAAACAAGTGCAGTCACAGTAACCATTTATTTCTCAGTATTTTCATTTCTTTTTTTTAATGAACTTTCCCTGCGGACATTCTTACAATTGAGCATTTATTTATTATAAGCAACAAAAGAAATTTTGATTGTTCCAGCTGTGGCAAAGAAATATACTTTGATAAGCATACAGTACTGCAGATGAAAATAACAACACAAGTAGGTAATTAAAAGCTTTGGAATTTAAGGATGAAAATCTCTGCTGACATTTCTCTGTAGAATTTAATGTAGTTATGGCAGAGAATTGGGGAGCTCAGAAAAAAAGTTCTCGGGAACGTTTGACCTTATTTCCCCATTTCTCTAGAAGAATTTAATTTCTTCCATCTTAGGCCAAAAAAAAGTCTTGCTAATATGAAATCTCAGCCTACCTGGTTTAGAAGACTGAAAATATGGGAATATAAATTACGTGTTAAAAAAAAAAAAAAAAGTTTTGATGTTTGTTTTCATATTTATATACAGGGTAGGAAATAAAGGAACAGTGTCATACAGGAGCATCCCACAGAGACAGTCTACATTAGGTACAAGATCATCCATGCTTTTCTGGATGAAGGCACAAGCAAGTTGCCCTACAGAGAAAAGTTCCTATGCACCAGTTTGATATTAATTATTTTACTTGTGCTTTCACCTCATTGTGACTTCAAGGTTTTTGTACATATTTAACCTTTGGTAGAAAAGGTTAATCTATTTCACATATAGGGGATAAGAAGAAAGTATTGTAACACACTGTGTTTTTAAGTAGCACTATGTATGGAAATACCAGTCTGTTACGTGTTTGATTGTACATTACACCCTTGCAAAAAAGTTCTTTTTCATAGTATTGACAAAAATACTTAGAGTTTAAAAAAAACTTTTTAATTTTGCGGATTTTTTTTTTAAAAAATATTGTGATTAATCTGTATATGAAGATTCATGTCTTAAGATTTCATAGACCATTAATAGTTAACAGCTTACCTCTGATAAATGTTACCTCTGATAAATGTTTTTTTATTTTCTTTTGTAAGAATCACCAATAGTTTTCTTCTTTTTTCCCCATGGAAGTCAAATGATATGGAATGGAAGAGAGCAGCGGAAAACTTGTTATTCATTCCAGCGTGGCAACACCTAAAAGCCCTCATGAGAAATAATGCAAATTTCTCCCTGCCTTGATTATCCTCTTTGGGTCACAGCAGCGTAACTATTACTTTTCTGATGTAAAATTTGGGGTTTGGATGCAAAAGTTTGGGGGTTTTTTGGTTTGGTTTGGTTTTGTTTGTTTTTTTTTTTTTTTTTTTTTCTTTCTTCAAAAATCTGCCAGCTGTAAGCTGAAAACCTTTTCTCTTCAGTTAATAGAAACCAAAGAAACCGAGCCCCCTTTGCACACACTGGGGAAATGCCTGTGGATCGGTATCAAATTTGGCAGGATACGTCTGGAGTTTCAAGAGCATCACTGGAGGAGGACGATTCAGGTGTTGATTGGGAAATATTTCCCCTCCCTCAGCAAAGCATAAGGGAAAGCAAAAAAGTACTTTTGAGAAGAAGACTTAGGTGTATCGAGGCTGGTATTTCTAGCAAATAAAATGCAGGTAATATAACAACTCCATCAGCAAAACGGAGTAGGTGGCAGAAGGCCTGGGTGTTTGAGGCAATGATTGGGTGTTCAAAATGACAAAAGTGCCAGTAAGGTTTATTTGAGGTACTTTGTTGTGAAGGGAGCAGCAGCAGTCGATGTGAAATTATATGAAAATGTATGTGAGAATTTTTAGTAAATTCTTTGGGGCATTTGCCCAAGTTTAGTCACAGCTCAAAATCTTTACTCCCGCCTTATTAGTTTAAAGCTGTGATGGAAACTCAAAGTGACAGCGCTGTCAACACACTGAGACATAATGCCACAGAGCACTGTGCTTCCGGGCCAGCAAACAAAACATCAGCTTCCAAATGAAAAGGCATTGAAATAGGGAAAAAAAAGCAACTGTATGCTATGTATCATCACCATATAATACTATAAAGCAGAACAGCACATTTACTAAGGAGTGCAGGGGCAGGAGTGCATGTGTAGGGAGATTCTGTTTGTAGTCGTGCCATAATCAGGAGCCTAATTTATTTATCTCTAAATTTTCATGATGATGGGGTTGCGTAGCGGTAGTAGCCTGCTATTAGTCTGAATGTTTGATTAAAAAGAAAAAAGAACTTCCTCCCCTCTTTCATACACACATATGCAAAACAAAGTGAGAAAACCATAAAGACCTAGTGTGTAGTTCTTACATGCAACAGTAAGCAAGGCAAGACGAAAAGGCTTTGAAATTATCTTTTCTGTTTAAATTCAGACCTCTGACACTTTCCCAGGGTGCTATCAGGCATGAGTGTGCAGATCTACTTCCAGAAGAAGGAGCACCTTCACTCCACTCTTTCACCTGAAATCTCAGGAGGAGACTGCAAAAGGAATGAATAGGACCATGGAAAACATCACATTTTCTCCTTTCACTGGCTCTGATGAAGTCTCCACAGCAGCCGTCATCCTTTAGGGTTGGAAGTGTTGATGGGAATGAGGATAGGGACCAGCAAAGAAATGATACAGAATAAATACAGCTCATCTGACTTCATGGTTGCGGTCAAATACTGTGGCCTTTAGACCTTAGTCAGGCACACCTCCCACGGGTGATGACAGTAAAGCTGCATGAGCCAAGTCAGACGGGGCTGAGGCCTTTATACACAGGACGTATAATTTGGTTAGTTAGAAAATCACAGTGAGTCAAGGTAATCTTAGTGGCACAAATATCTAAAGAGGCAACAGGGTTTCTTCGATATCCACATGGGTTCTACAAAAACTCCCCAGGGTCTTTTGATATAGGAGGGTTTGTTAGCTTGGGTGACGCAAAACACGAGCTCTAGGAGCCACTTCTCTGGGAACAGAAGCAAATAAAGACTAACTTGAAAATTTACAATGATTTTTACAGAAGACCAAATCTACTCCCATCAAAATCCCCAAACCAGTTTTATGCCCACTCACACACACATGGACACACGAAATCTTGATTGACAATTTGCAATCATAAAGTTTCCTTATTATTGCAATTAATATGTAAGTAGTGTTATTGCTGTGAACAACTATTGTTATTTTTAATCATTGAGCAACCAGGGCCTTTAAAAAAGACCACGATACTGAAGTGCCAAGGGTTAAAAAACCCCACAAAACACCACAGAGGAGGACACCCCAATTAAAGAGTTTTAAGTCTAAATGGAAGTGCTGATCTGGGTATACTGGGAGAATTACACCCACAGAATAAGTCGTCATACCAAGCACTAAACATGCCAAGTCTCTGGTGTTACAGCAGCACCGGTATGCGATATCTGCAGAGTCTCCTGGTGAGATGCCAAAAGGAAAAGGGGAGAATTTTGTTTGCTTCCTGCACCGTCCCCCTCATTGACATATGCTAAGGCAACAAAACCACTTTGTTGGCATCATTGCATCTGCTACAAACATCTTTCCGCATAGTAGTGTCAACAAGGTGATGTGATCTTTTCCTACCCTACTCTGACACAAATACTTTAGCCAACAGTGGAGATTAAGCTTTAGAGACTTGGTGATGAGAACATTCTGAAAAACCTAACTTTTTCTTCCTGTGAAGAAAGAAAAAGAAGCAATACACCATGAAAGTGAATAACACTGAGATCCTACTGAGAATGCCCTATGAAGGTTTTCTCCTAACCCTCTTTGCTCCTCACTGTAACTGAAGGCTGAAAAATTGTACAGATGTAGCTTAGATATAAAATCAGAATTGACCGAGAATTTATTTAAAAAAAAAAAAAAATGTTCTGCTTTATGCTTTCTAAAAGAAAACATAACCAAATAGCATCATCTCAGACAGCTTTCCAAAACTGAGCCAATTCTTTTGGCTCTGAGGCAGTTACAAAGGCTTGATGAGTTTGCGGACTTTAATGATGAATGAGGCCCTGCAGACCATCAACAACTCAATTGCTATGGTGTCAGGGACTATTTGCCGTAGTTGGTGATCAGAACGCTTAGCTGTGTTACGTGACACAAGACTTTCGCTTGTAATAGCAGGTTACACTTTTCCTGCCTCCATGTTTTATGTTCTTTCCGCAATTTTCCACAGCTGACTGGTTAAACACAAAGGAACCAGCTTTAGGACTGAACTGCACTGTGAAACCAGTCTGAAAAAGTTGAATTTCATCTCTGAGCTTTCTTGATGCTTCTTTGTTCATGGCTCCAATTTAAACTGTTATTTGAGAAACAAACTTTTCTACAAATTCTACCACTCCCCTTATTCCAGAGGTGAGCTTAAACCTGGCCTATAGATCTTTATGCTAGACATCCAGGTTGTATCAATTAGCAGAGATAAGATATCCTCAAAGTTTCACTGCTTTGCACAAATTGAGGATATAGTTCTACAATTTTTGAAGCAAGGTATCTGCAGATTAATTTAATAAGAATTATGACTAAATAATGCCATGGAGCCTCCAACGTTTTAATAGGAGCACTTAATGACACTTCAAGACTTGATTTTCACTGTTTTACATAGAATTTTTTGAGGGTATGCAACACTGCTGTTCTTTATCTGGCATCTATATGTCTATAATAATAAGTAAATAAGTATGATTTATCATTAACAGAAATTTTCAAAACCACGCAAAATTTAAAACACTTCAAAAGATTTTAAGACTTCTGCTAATTCCATCCTTATGCTCTTTCCGTATCCTCTCCAAGGATTTATCGATATTTTAGGATGGTATTCACCTCACTAAAGCTCAAACGTCCAAAAATCTGACGTTTAAACTAGGAACCTAGGCTCCCTTCACAAAGACACTGCCACTTTCAAAAGGAATTGAGATATTTTACAGTGATTTGCCATTAGGAGGTGGACCTACCCCTTGCTATTGTCTGAGGAGGAAGACTAGCTTACCAGCTTAGACTCACTACTGGAATTTCAGGATGATACAGTTTGGCGAATAAATCCCATTCATTCCATTCAGAAGGATTCAGAGAAGCATAAATGTTTTCCTTTTTCTGCTCTCCTGCATTCAGCACAAGACATGTTAGCACCTTCAGTGCTTTAGAAGAAAATTTGTCTTTGACACAAAAGATGCAAAGCCTTTGAACTTCTTCTGTGCCATAGGAAGAGGGAAGGTGAGCTCAAAAGCCCTGCTGATGTCCTACAACCCTGCAATAGCACAGTATCTGTTAGCTGATGTTAAGAAGTGGACTTCATCCCACATTAGAGAGGAGGGAAGAAATAACTCTACAGTGTGTGCTAAACTGACCCGAGGGAAAATTCCTATTAGCAGGATACAAAACTGAGAAGTCTAGTTGTATTACAAAGCCGGAGCAATGCAACTTGTTCCAGGGGCACTGTTTGTGCATACAGCTCACAGCGCAGTGAGGCCTTATTCTTCATTGTGGCATCATTGCCACAATGGAAATAAGAAATAAATGTAATAAAAACCACGGCAAAAGGCAGAAGAATAACGCCTGTCTTAAAACTCAGCAGATTAATAATGCAACGAGTGATTTCAGGAAAGGAAATTAAGCTGTTAAAGCAAAATACAGCAGGCTTTGACACAGAAAATACTCCCTATGATCCCCATGGTAGTTTGCTTGAGGAGGGAATGTTGGGCTCAGGCTGTGAGTGAGTACTGACAGACTGTGCTATATAGCTGGCAAGGTTTAAAATGCAAAACAACCATCCATGGGGAGAAGGGGTGGAGGGAAAGAAGAACGATACTCTGGTTCCCGTATCCCCCGTTCAAACCTGGATCCCTGGTAGTTAAAAAGCTGGAAATGAAAGACGAAGGACAAACAGATAGGAATAACGTGTGGCAACATGTGCGAGGATTGCAGACTACATGCCATCATAGTGTGCCATAAAGGATACGTACAGTAATTGTCAATGTGTACAAATGATACCATCCATCTCAAAGCCTTTCAGTATTTAAGTATAAGATACCAATTTCGTGAGTCCTGGATAGCTTCTGGCGTTTCACTAGCTACCTCAGCTAGGACAGCAGCATTACTCCATGCCAGCATCGGCTCTACACTAACAGGACTCGAGGAGGCTTAGCAAATGCTGTAGCAAAAAAAGACTCGTTTCGTAAGCCCACCTAGACTCCGAAGGTGATTACACTTGCGCTGCAGAACTGAGAGCTCATATTCCTCGTGAAAGCCCTTTCACCGTGATTGTTGAGTGCTGCACGTAGTTCATCTCGCTCCTTAGCAAGGTTTACTGGCTTAGGCTCAGCATTTTATTAACATAGCTATGTGGCCTGCTGACTGGAGCAATATTGTGCCTGGACAGTTAAGCACGTGCTTTGCTCCATGAACAGGAGTGTTTCTAAATGCCTAAATCACGTTAGTTGCATATTGGGTACAAATATGCTGCTTTGGATCTGGCTGTAAATAGATAGCTCAAGGTTACATGCTAAGCCAAAGCTGAGAATTGTCTTCCCCCTCTCCATGTCCAGCCCTAGGCTATACTCTGATCTGTTAGTGGGATATGCATATTCATGTTCTCATAGCCTCAGGAACCAGGACCTTGTACGAGGCCTCAGACATAGACACAAGTCTTCTGGTGGTGGAGAGCAACGTAAAGCGACAGAGCAGACAGGCAGGCCACGTGCTAAAAAGAGGATGAAGCCAAGGGAGACACTGAGACATCTCTCAAGGACCTCCGCAGAGCTTGAAAGCTGTTTCTTCTGCAGATCTTCTTGCCTGCAGATATGCTGTTTGCCCTTTGAAGGATGAATTCTCCCTCCAGCGCAGAAAGCCTGGTGGTATAGGAAAGGTATGACTTTCCTTTCTCCTTGCAGCACCTTTGTTCAATCTACAACCTAGTGGGGCTATATTCCCATCAACCTATGAAACTGCCATGCCAGGAAATCGCACAAGGATCCCGAAAGGACCCTACTTCTTTTAAAAGTACCTCCCTTGAGCATACGTTGAAGTACCACATACAAAGACTGTTCTATGTATGTGTAGCCCCAAAGTCTCAATGTATTTTGCAACTCAGTTTTCCAACTGGATTTCCCTCCCTTCTCCTCTTCTTCACAGAGATTTATTCTTTCCTTCAGATTTTTCATACTAATGTAACAGCATAAAGCACAACATGGTGGATTCATTACCCGAGCCACCAATATAAATTTCATCCATCGAAACACCAGCTACAGACTACAGGTCCTGTCTTCATAAATTACATTGGAAACCTTAATGGAGGTGTCATTCATCTGTACTATTATTATTATGATACAACAGGAGATGTGTATGCTTTAAAAATTAAAGTATATATTCCTATCCGTAGTAAAACCTCCCTGTATATACACTATAATACATAAATAGAAAATTATTAATCAAACCTTTCCAAAACAAGGTGAGAGGATTTCTCCTTTTCTTTCAATACATTGCTTTGACAAAAAACAACTTTCAGAAGACTCATTTTTGATTCTGAAAACTTTCCAACCATATGTGTACAAGGAGGACACATGGAAATTTGTTAGTCAAAACTGAGTTTCTCAATTTAATTTCTGCTCCAAAAAGGAAGGTAAAATCCTAAATGTCTTCTGCAGGGACTGACTGGGTCTTCATGAAGCTTGTCCAATCTTGGTATACAGCCTTTCAGCCACAGCTGCCCACTTTGGAGTCGTTTGGTAAATCTTTTAAAATAGGACTGATCTTCTGCTGGAAGAAGTTATGGATGTGATGATGACGTGTGGTGGAAACAATATCTTCAGTGACTTTGTATCATTCTCATTAGAAAGCAGCCAAAACCTACGGATAACAGAGCCAACTCGTAAACTAGCATCAGCTTTGTTGTTCTGATACCACAAAGACACTCTGGCAGCTCTCGTGCAATGTTAGGATCTGGCAGAACAAATACTGAAGGAAGTTGTTTTAAAACAGAAAACAATCTCCTGCTTTTCATCTTAGTCCTGCAGTTTCTTCAGCAGATTATTCACAAAATTGTCCAGTATTGTCACACTGAGCATAATTCACTGACCACTATCAAGAAATTGCTGCTGGGGAAAACGGACTAATACTGATTCATGTAAGGAAACTGATGTCTACGATGCAAACATACTTGTTGGGTATCCATTTGATTATCTTTGTTGACTTCACTTTCTTTTTTTGATTGAAGAGGCCTCCAGACCCACGTTCTTTCTACTCTCATTTTCACATAAGACCTAACCCAATCCATTCAAAATTTTGAGTATTTTGCAAAACGCAATGACATCAGGCAACAGCTGCATACTGCAATTCCATACAGGCAAATCCATGCAAACTAAAACAGTCACACTCCCCTCCTGAAAAAACTGGAAGAATCCTAGTCCTAGAGAGTCAAAGGAAAAGCGATTTTGGAGCAGGAGAGACTGTAATTAGCCAGAAACTGAAATAAAGTTGACCTGCACAATTACGTTTTGTTACAGAGACTTGTTGTTATCTCTAGACACAAAAACCATCCAGAGTAGATTAAGGAAGTCCATTAATTGCTTTTATTCTTTTTAGGGATCAGGGGACTTGAGACCTAGGGAATTCGGTTTTCTCTCTTGAACGCGGCCATCTCCCCAGGCCCCAGGGATGTTGCTCACAGGGAGAACCAAAGTCTGTATTAAGTGCCTTGGACAATGTATCCCATTTACATACTCCAAATCGCAAAGACTCAACACCGTAATTTCCTCCTTCCAAGCACGATGTTGTGGCTGCAGAACGGTACTGACTGCTGGATGTGGAAAGAGTTAATACTGATTCCTGAAGGGAATAGGTAGCGATGTTACTAATGCCGGATGAGTGGAACAGTCTTTATTCTCCCTGTGACCCCACACTGCCGGCTGCAAGCCTTTCACAGGCACAGGTTATTACCTGGCACTTGAGGAATGCTGTAGCTCCCCTCCATTATTCTGATGAGGTTTTTTGTATTTTCTTTTTTTTTTTTTTCTTTTCCCCAGAACACTGTATCTTTTCCTGGGAACAAGTCACCAGGAGGGAGCTTTTTAATCTGTCACTCAGGGACTCATATAAGCGAGTACCTGTATAACAGGGTTTGTGGGATCTGGGGAAGATTGAGTTCTTCAGTCAAGACTTGAAGGTGTGACCTCCTGATTTAGAAGACAGAGTGCTACTTCTGGAGTTTACCACTTCCACCATCCTCCCCATCTGTTTTTGTCAAGCTCAAGAATTGTGCTGCCAGTGGAAAAGGCTGCAGTTCTTAATGAAATCAGAAGTGCTGGGAATTAAATCTGTGGTTTCTGAAAGATCATCAGCACTCTGTTTTAACCCCTTTTTCTTTCCTTTTTCAGATTCAGATCTTTTGCTGTTAAAAAATTCCAGAAACTTGTTGTTTTTTTTCTTTTTGCAATTAATTTGTAGTATTTATTTACAAGAATGATCATTAGCATTCCAAGATTATTTTTTTTTTTTTTTAATTACTGTTCTTTGTTACAGTGTCAGACAGAAGCCTAAAAGAGACAAGCAGACAGACGTATAGCTCAGGAAACTACTCAGTAAACCGCAGTAGACAACTATGGAGCAAAGACACAAATAGTGATTTTGTTGGAGTAAATTTGAAAACAAACCTATGGCAATGAATGCATCAAATTTTCAGCTGATGAAGACTAGTTTCACTTCACAGCAAAGGATTCACCCCTCAATTTACCTCTAGGTTTACCTCCAGCTGAAATAAGAATCTGAAATCTGGAGGCTCCACGCTTTGGAGATGAGAATAGGAAGAGCCATACCCTCAACGGACACCACGTGGTATGGAATTACACCTGTCTACAGAACCTGAGGCATTTGGTACTCGACACTGTTATTCACTGGGGCAGTTAAAAATCCTCTCTAAAGATGTTTGGCTTTCTGATCATCCTCTTGTTGGGTTTGGTTTTGGTTTTTTTTGCTTGGTTTGGGTTTGTGTTTTGGTTTGGTTTTTTAACCAAGAAAATGCAGATAATAACAGAACTGCACCCAGTGTTAAGGAGACAGAGTTGTGTCGTGGTTTGGGCCAGATTGGCCCAATCCGGTGGAACGACAGAGCACAGGACAGGAGATGAAGTTTATCTTCCCACCTTTCATATTTGTTCTCTGGGTGGCTTCAGGCAACTAACTTCCCTATCTTTCGGTTTCTCAATCTCCAAAATAATAAGTGACCCTGAGCATCTCTGTAAGATTTATTGCTAGTAAGATTTATTGTGAATCAGCTGTTTGGGTGTTCTTATTGTCCTCATTACTGCTAATACTTATTACTATTATTGTTGTTATTATTACGCTTCTGCACTGATGAGAACAGCTTAAAGCATATACCACTGTGCTGGGATCTACAACTTGCACTGGAAAAACCAGCCTGAAAGATAACCTTGCCACTAACAAGGTAAAAATGAGAGCACCAAGCAACTCGATAGCCTGCTTCACTGATAACAAGGCTTTCAAATACCCTGAGCCAGATTCTGTTCTCAGCGAGATGAGTGTAAATCTGAGGGGTCCTGCTGAGGTCTGCAGGACTATAGGGAAATTACTGAAAATCAGAATTTGGCCTGGCGGTACTTAAAGTAAACGTGCTCACTCTAAAGGGCCTGATACGCGTTGGTGCTCAGTGTGCTACACAGAGAAGGGAAAACAACAGAGACACACACATGCTAATTAAAACTGCAGATGTGACTTGGTGGCTAGATTAAATAACACCTCTGGAAAGAGGGGGAGCTGCCAGATAGAAAAGCAGAAAGCTCCTCAATTAAATTGCTGGAAGGGATGGTGCTGATCTAATTTCTCCTAATTTCTAGAAGCAGAACTGATAGCCTTCTCTTTCTGGGTGATGTCTGTCAGTTAAATGCTGACCCGTACCTACTCCCAAGTGCAGGCTGACTTTTTCTCCGTACAGTTTACCCAGGAACTCAGGCAGACATTTAGAGGGATCTCTTAAGCACTCCTATTTCATTCTATTTGGGTGAAAACAAAACAGATAGGGCACATGTGGGACTGAGGCTACCAGAACAGCTTGTTTTCAGCCCTTTCTAGTTGCAGAGTGAGTATGGAAAGCCTAAGTTACAGACAGGACAGCAGTCAGAAATGCAGACGGAAAACGCAGGGGTCAAGGCTGTGCATGCTAAAGCCAGCTCTTGACAGCGCTTTTAATCTCACAGGCAAAATCGGTCCTATTTCCACTGGACTCGGGTAGTTGTCTTGCAAGAGAATTGCACTGCCACGAAACGTGCACGGAACTTTTTTTCGGGGTTACGGGAGTCCCTGAGAATTTAAATAATTTGCATCATTCCTAAGGAAGAAAACAAACAACACACACACAAAAAAAAAAAACCCAACCCACAAACCGAAAACTGAAAATAAAATAAAGCTAAGCCTCCTTGCTGAAAGACAATGTCTCCTGTGGCTGCTATTCCTACAACAGCTGCTGTGTGGCATTGCTCCCCTTCGGATGAAAAGAAGCAGCGCTCAACGCCAGTGAGTCAACGGCACTCGCTGTAGCGCATTTCTTGAAGACTGTCCTATTCCCTGTCCTCGTAACAAACTGTTCTAATTGTTATGTTGACTATTACGGCTAAAATTGCAATGCTCTGCTGTTCAAGAATTTTTGTCTATATTTCTGTAAAGCTACAGGGAGCAAAAAAGTGCCTTTTACAAATTACTATTATTTAAGAAAAAAAGAAATGCCTTGAAAAATAATCTGCTGGCTATGAAATCTATTATGAAATATATTTCAATTAAAAGGCTACATAATTTATATGCATGAGCTTTTCTTCTGTCAAGTTTATATTTTTGTTGTCTTGTCATAATGCCCTGAAGTAAGCACTTCTGAATTTTAAACTTTAGCATTTATCTTAGCAATCATGCTGTGAAGATAAATATCCCTTGAGGAAGATACACAATTGGATCTTGTATACTAGTAAGTTAGGCTTTGTACAGGTTATTACTGCACCAGGAAGCATGGGGGTTCAATAACAACAATTAGCATTTAGAGATACACTGTTTATGTTCAGTGTATTGTACATGCACCAGTTAATTAAAGCCATGCAATGGTTGTGATTCTGAAGCTCGGTTCTGGGATCCTTGTAAACATTTGGGTGGCATAAAAGCGTCATAAACCAGTTGCAAAGTCTTCATTAAAAATTTCTCCTGGTGCTAAACTTTCTGTAGGTGTCTTTTTCTCGCGTCTCTTCCAGCACGGGGGACATGGATGGAAGCAGTATGGCTGAGAACTGCTACGGCAGAGCAATACTTGACAGCCACAGCAGCAACTCCTGAAGTGAAGAACGCAGTTCAGCTTTTCACCAGTTTAAACCGTTCCTGCACACCTTCGCGTGGTCGGCGTGAAGCAGAAGGGGGAACTGGAAAATTACCATTTCTTGTGGACAGGCTATTTCTTAGCTGGCTCATTTCTCTGATCGAGTTTATTGAGTGGCCATATAAAAATGCTCGGGGCCAGCACAATCTAGGGAACAGCTTGAGAAGAAAACATCTTGGGACAACAACAGAACAGTGAGGACAGTCACATAAGTGAGCATTCAGCTATCACACCCCTTAGTTTCAGGATGCTAATTAGGTTAGGAGCTTAACTTAAATTGGGTTGTAGTTACCTTTAAGCCAATCTAAGACTACAGTGTTATGAAAGGGGACAGCTATCCTCTGTGCCACAGCACTAGCACTCAGATGGCCTTGTGGTCAGCCAGACCTTACTGCAAAATTCCAGAAAAAATCATTAGGAAAAGTGCTAGTGCTAGCATGTGGAGGAGGTGTTAATGCATCGTTGGGAATAGAGTAAAATACATGTCCCTGCCTTCTTGACACCTGCATAGGCTCGGATTAGATGAAACTGATTGTGAAAGTCCACCTATAGAGTTGCTCTGGACAGGCCTTTGAAGAAGAAGAAGTCTCTTTCACTTTGCTGACCACAGAAAAAATGTATCGCCATTAGACCACCAAGGTAGGCATTAAATTAGCTTTTGAATAAAAATTAGAATCAACTGGGGCCTCTAAGCAAATGAACAGTCTTAGAAAGAAAACTGCCTTCCCAACACATACTTCCTGTCATTCTCTGCAAGAAGGTCTCTGTTGAGAATGGTCCTGATACTCCTTTGACTTACATGGGAACAATCCATCCCCCTAACGTGAACCGAAAACCTATGAAAAATGAGAAGGTGACCACTCAACCAGTGAGCAGGAGAGCCAGGAGCCGGTGTCAGTCTGTCCTTGCTGGCTGCTCTCCCTTCCACGTTGCCTGCCAGCCTGCAAGAAGCCACTGTGGTGGTTATTTATCTCTACAGTGAGGACTTGCTCTCAGGCATAGTCTTATCGATTTCAGTCCTGGTTATAGTGCTTGTTTTGTAACCTAAACAACTTATACTCCTCTCTGCCAAGTGGCATGAAAGCTGAGCAGATATTAGGACCCCATAACATTTCAGAGAGTATTACAGCCTTTGTCCTGTGCTGTTATTGCCTGTAGACTTCATAAGAGGTGAGGATCCAGATCTATGATTCTTGTGTTTGTCAATAAAAGTCCAAGAGTTTTTTTTTTTTTTTTTTTTTCCTGGTTCCTGTCTTCCTAAAGAAACAAAACCTTTGTCA
>VYXH01007022.1:0-84363 GCA_013397275.1 Burhinus bistriatus | reverse complement strand
TTTTTTTTTTTTTTTTTAAATATTTGAGGTAGACTTGTACAGCCACCGGCTGAATGGGGACCCAGACGGCTTGTAGTAACTCCGGTTTAAAAGCAAGTTCTTTCAAGGGGGAAATGGCTCCTTAATCTGCCATTTGGTAGAAGCTGGTAGTTTTTCAGCAGCAAGTTACATCCCATCGGTCTAGCTGTGATCGTGCAGGTCTTATTGCCCTCCCCATTACCCGACCGCTTGCGAACAATTCGACGCTGCATTTTACGAGGCAGCAATACACACGGTCTCTGCCAAAGCCGGTTCAGGACGATGGGAAGAGGAGAAGCAACTCAGCCAGGAGCAATAGTTCCTCTACCCCAGCTCAAACGACTAGCTAGATAGAAAAATCAGATTCGCGCTCTCTCTTAAACACCGAATCCCACTCTTGCGCCTAAAGTACTTTGCAAACACATGTTCCCAGTTGCCTTCCCAGCACACCGTGGCCCTTCGAATCAACAGCAACGAGAAGCGGCGCAGACCGAGGGTTTCATTTTGCCAGCAGCCTGCAGCATTAAGAGCGTGCGAGTCGTGCACACCTTAAGTTTTAACGGTTGCCATGGCAATGAAAGGAGGCATTACAAAATGCACAAGCTGTTGAACATGTTGCCGGAGCTGAGAGGAAGAGCTAAGAATAAACTTTCGGCTAATTCTCCGTAACGGTGTGCTCCAAGCAGCTGCTGCTCGGCCAGCATCACATCCCAGTCAAGCAGCTCGTTAATCCGAGGCAGATTGGAGCCGGAGGGTCTCGCCCCGCTGAGCGCTCCCGGGGCCTGGGACCTCACGGCCGCGCCGCTGCTTCCAGCGCAACGGCCTCAAATGGAGGTTTCTAAAGAAAGAAAGGGCTAATTTTATTATAATGATTATTATTAGTATTTAATTCCTCATTTCCGCGGGGCTGACAGCTAAGATGGCACCAGCTGCGTAGGAATAACCCTTCTTTATTTTCATACTGACTGCAAAAGTCCCCTGGTGATGAAGGCTTTGGTGACCAGCTGGAACAATAGAAAAGGTGTCTGCCTGGTCCTGCTGCCGAGAAAGGAGCAGGAGTTTTGAAGGAGGGGGGAGGCCGGGGATAAATGTCACCCTGCATCATTTTTGTAGCCGCGCATGCGCAGTCCTGCCCGTGCATACCGAAGGGCAAACATGTCAGGGGTCCTGGCCCCTAATACGGGGGCAAGGAAGGCTTCAGGGTTTCTCTTTTTTTGCAGACAGAGTATCCCTGCTTCCCAAAGCATCCTGACAAAGGATCTGAGAGAGGCTGAGCGAGCAGGCGATCGCTGCACGTGCTCGCCCAGAAAGCTGGCCTGTCAGGCAGTTCTTCCTCTTCCACTTCCCTCAAATGCGTGTCTCCCCACTTGCTGATTTGAGGCGGAATTTTCTCGGCGGCCGTGGGTAGGAAGTCTGTTTTTCTGCCTGATAAATACCCACTAGATGGCAACATCCGTCATTCCCTCACCCAGCACTGCAAAAGCCGGATTCCTCTTGGCACGGGATGGGTGCGTGGGGTGGTGGATAAGACATGGGGATCTTGGACATTATCGTGTGCTGAGATTTCCTAAGCACAAAGAACAACAGATCAGCAGAATATTCATTAGCAAACTTTATCCTAGTTTTTAAAAGAAATTTAACCGTCAACAGCAAAATATGTGTTACCTGTAGCTGTTGAGGACATAGATGGGTATTTCTGAGCACCTGTCCAGAAGCAATTTCAGGCCTTGTAACTCAAATAAACCCTTCCATTAAGGATATAGAGAGCTATACTCCCCAATACAATTTGATCTCCATACTCCTTGCCCTCCGTTCTCCCAGACTTTTTCTGCTGCCCCGTCTTTCTCCCCAGCATTGTTTTAAACTGGTTTTGATTACAAGCTTTTTGTGTATGTCTCTGTTTACATATCTGTAAAGTGCTCATCACCCTTTGAGTCTAACATTCAAAAATAATAGTAAACTACCCAGGCTTCCTTGTGCACAGAACATATTCAGGGCCCAGCGCCTCCATCTCAAATCTACTCGCATGCATTGGAGACACTAGAGAGGCACCTAAAAACACGGAGGGAAATAAAACTTGTTGCAGAAGGAGCAGACAGAGAAAAGTATGGGGTGGAACTTAAAAGAAGAAGGAAAAAAAAGTGGTTATGCATTTCCACAGAGTGCTATAGGGATCCAGCATTAAAGGGGACAGTGGGATAATATCATCATCTGATGTGACAGCTTACCCTAAAGTAGAAAAGGTCAAGTTTTGAGTCTCCCGTGCAGGTCAGTATATGACAAGTTTCTCAGAGATATTACCCCAGCCGTGCCACAGGTGTCTGGTAATGATGTCCTGGGTGATGAGGCACCTGTGATTCGATGCCGAGAACCAAGCACTCAACCCCATGACACCCCCAGAGCGCGTCCTGCTTGACAAACAAACTTCAGTCTTCAGGTTTTATCCACCTTCTTAGTTTCAAAGGCAGGGCGGATGTGTCTCTCATGAGAAAATTAGCCTGTCAGGATGTGCTGAATTTTGTTTGCTTGTTTCTGCGCCCTTTTCCTTTGAAATACCTGGTGCTTTTAATATTATGGTTATAGAACATTCCTCCAATTTGTTTCCTGCAACATGAGCAAACGTGAGGTTCAAACCAAACTCAGATGTTTAAAAAGGGATAAAGGGAGCTTGGGGAAGGAGTGCCACAACCACCTCTACAGAAACCGAGGCTGGGAATGAAGACGAGGAGAAAAACTATGAGATTTGACCTACTGGCTTTTGCCTTCAAGTAAGGTCCCACTAGAAAGCATGACATCTCCCATGCTTTCCCAAGCAGGAAGTTGGGGAATAAGAGGAGGTTCCTTAAATACAGTGAACCAGAGTGTGACTGTCACAGAAAGGTTTGTAGCTAGATTGGCTGGAGCACTGTAGTGTGAGGAAGGCCATCTACAGACAGATAAAACCCAGAGGAAATATCCACAGGGCAACAAATGCTGGAACTGTGCTTTTGTAATGGTTAAAGCTGATGTAACAAAAAGGGCCTCAGCTTCAGTAACTCATCCGTAACACTCTGGTGAAGCTCACTGCAGGTCTTACAAGAAGCAAGAGACTGGTGATGTCTTATCTCATGCTGACCACTCTCATCTTTAATCAGCAGACGAAATCTGTGCCATGGCAAATCATAGACTTACAGGAGCACAGGACACGTTGGCAATGGATTCAGATCATTTTCCTCAAGCTATTTAAGAATGGTCACTTAGGACATATGTACACCGAATGGCGAGGGAAATTAACACTGCCACATATTGGTTATCCACACCTACTCCTGAAACGAACATGTTTCCAATTAAAAGTGAAAGAGACAATTGTTGAAGTCACTTTGGCAGTGAGAACTCTCCAGCTGCCTCTAGATTCCTGAATAAGTGAAATGTTTGACACAGAAGCATATGTTTTTGGCAACGTTGTTTAATCGTTGTTTTAAAGGGAAAACTGAAATTCTACAAGGTGTGAAAAAAAAAAGATCACTGGAACATTTTCTGTTTGGAGTGACAGAGACTATGTCACCCTTCTATTCCTGTTCTCTGTAGACTTTCATTTTGCAAGAACTGCCTTACAAACGAACAGATAGGGAACACGCAGGGTAGACACATAGCAAGAGAAAGCAAAGGTAGCTGCAGCCTCACGGAACAGAGCCCCACTCTGCAAAGTACTGGAAAGGGTCTTGGAAGAAGCAACGCAATCCAAATTTAAAAATCAATGAAATCTCTTAGGAGACTAAGCCACATCTTTAAAAATTTGGTCTTTGTATCAGACGTTAAACTGAAGAGGTGGGGTGTGGATGTGGAACACACCCTATATATATAAGATGGTGAAGAGTTATGGTTTACAGGCATCCCACAGCTCTGCCAAGGGTCTTATGTCTCCGAACCTAGCACCCAAACCTAGACTGTCTCTCGCTTTAGCAAACCAGAAACTTGGATAGGACCATCTAAGTCATCTAACGCTGTCTACTGCTATCAACAGGTAGCCTCTAACTGGAAAAGGACCTAGAACACTGTGGCTACTGCACATGTGCCCGTAGTGCATTATGGCAGGATTTGGTTCTAGAAAACAACACTTATCTAACTTCCTTTTTAAAATCTACTTTTACTTTGTGGAAATGTAAGCATTTTTCCACCTCTTAAATGTAACATTAATGGATAATTTTAATATCATGCCACAAAAAATGTCAACAAACTATTTTCTCAATTAGCAACCGCTAATAACAAGATAGAAAAAAAAACCCAAAAGCACAGCAAAACAGTAAAAACCGAGCACATATCAAGTGTTCCTTCCAAGTTCTGCTTAAAATGAAGCTTTTATTCCCCTTCTTTGCATTCTGCTTCTTAGCCAGTCTTTGCCCCATTATAATGTGTTTTCCTTCGTATTCCATGACGGCTTAGTTTCCTTAACAGCCTTTTGTGAGAGAATTTCTCAAAAGCTTCTTGAAAGTCCTAATAGATTATGTCAGCCAGTTCTCCTTTATCCAATATTTATTTGACACTTTCAAAGAATTCTAGTAAATTAAAGAAGCTTGATTTTCTTTTACACAACACACATTTCTTTGTCTGTAACGTTATCATGCTTATCTAGGATTTTTTATAATCCTACTTTTAATTATCATTGCAGTCCATTTGCTGAAGTAAGGCTCACTGGTGTGTAATTCCCAGGATCATCCCTAATGTCTTTTTAAAAGACAGATAAAACATCTCCAGTGGATGATGTTAATGAGATATTGTACATTTCTGTTAGCAGCCCAACCACTTCGTCCTTAAGTTCCCTCAGCATCTGGTCCAGGTGGCTTGTTACCCAGGTTGGAATCTAGCCAGGACAGAGGGGTTAACACCTCTACCCATGAGAAAAGTGCTTTGAAATCTTTAATGGCCAGATGCATTGAGAGCATCAACCTCTATGTATCTGCTGATGTTCAGCTTTTCCAGGAGCATGGAGCCCCATGCTGGGAAAATATCATGGCTTTCATCTGTAGACTCAAAGGGCAGGATTGTCTTGCAGTTTTATAGAATAAAAAACTGATAGAACCATTTCAGCCATTTGTATACAAATATGCAGCAATTAGAGTGAATGAATGAAGCTCATTCCATAATTCCACTGAGCACTATAGTATCATGTAATCAGTTTATTCTACCTGCAACATAAAATTCTACTTAGTTACACAAGAGTACATTTTATCAATTATTGATTTATGAACATCTAAGGCTTTCTTCAGTCACCATTTATGCTCTTGGTTTTATCATCTCTGCTGTACTGAGAGTAGTGTCATACAGTGGCATAGTCTATACTATTTAAAATTCCACATACTTCAGTAGATTACCCCATTAACCATTATGTTTTCCAGGCTGTATAGATTAAAGTAATTAAACTTGTCCTCAAAGACCTAGCTCTTTGATTATGGGATCATTCTACCGCCTGCAGCACATTTGAGGTGATTTGCAGTAATATTGTCTTTGGGAATTTAGTGACCATATTACACTGACAGCAGCGAGAGCTGGTGGCCTTCGCAAAAAAACAAATTTAATCTGTGCCCCTTAGAAAATATCTCACAAAGGCATGTTGGGGCAAGGCCCAGTGTTATGGACGGCTGGATGGCTTTGGGAGACTGGCACTGGTCTGTGTAGCCCCCTAAATCAGGGTTTACTGTTTCGGGCTGTAATGAACTAGCAACTGTGCTCTGGTTGGAGTGACCGAAAGAGGTTTTCAGAAGACTGTACATTGGCCCATGTGAAATGAGTTGGATAGCATCAGCAGAGAGAACAGGTGCTCGTATCATACTTAAACCAAAGTAGCCCACTCAACTCTCAGGATAATAATTTCAGCATCAAGGCCAAGGGTAAAATGAGAATGGTGGCTAAACTGCTTTTCCCTCCTGTAGAGGTGTCCCTTCAGGTCAAATGAAGGCACATTGGGCTGAAAATCTGAGGAAACCTGCACATTTTCTGACTATGCTTTATCTTTTCTATGGATAAAAGGGAGATTTAAGAATGTCAATCCTGCATCTTTCACTGGCATGAAATTTGCTAAAAAATGTGTAAAGGAGGCAAAAAAAAATTGATGCTTGCAGACAGGCTGCTGATGCATTGTGGAGAAATTTTCAAAACCATTCCCTTTAGAAATGATTCATCTTATGTGTCATATATTTTCTCTTTTTCTCTGTACTTTTTCCTTCTTACAAAGGACTGGAAAACAGGATCCTCGCTGCTTAAGAGTTAATCTGCTTTGGCTACCTATCCCTCACCTGCAGTCAATATTCTCCCTCTGTGACAACCATAGCTATGAATTTATTTATACAGCAGCAGTGCCCAGGGGCCCCAGTAGGGATCAGCATTTCATTTATATGGTGCAGCAAAACATAGCACTGTCCCGTCTGACTTCTTTTTCTTAATAAATAAAGGATGAAAGAATGTAAGTAGCTATTCCCATTTTACAGATGGAGAACTGAAAACCAAAGAGATTAAAAGGCTGATGCAGAAAAGCATTTAGACGATATACTGACTGCCACTGAGCCTGTATCCCATGTACTCATTACTCTGACTCGTGGACATCTGCTCTTGGAATGATCTATATACTTCACAGATACTTAAATTTTTGACTAAATTTCTCTTGATACATGTATTTCTGCCATAACATAACCTAAGTCTGGACCTGCCCAGCATCTATTTCAAGCAAAAATTCCCAACGGGATTCAAAACCTAGGTTTTCTTTGCTTAGCTCATCAGTGTGCCTATTGGATTGAGCTTCTCATAAGATAGTGATGGTAGACCTCTATTACACAAGAACCTAACAGAAACCAGGAACCTGGATCACTAATTCAGGGTGATGCTTCATATTCCTTTTTTCGTTCCATGATTTTGCATTAAATCCAGAATCCGGATGTAGGCTTATGTCCAGTTTCACCACTTTAGGTGCAGGGTATAAAGGACTGACGTTAAGTGTATTGCTGTCCAGACAAGCCATGAGGAATTGAAAAGAAGGGTGTTTGCCTACATCCCTGAAAACAGCAGTTGGACACAATTCCTATGGTCCAAAGGCCTGTTTTTATTCAAATGCTACCTTGAGAAATACATCTCAGAAATGGGGTTGGAAGCAGACAGATAAGGTATTGCTTTAAACGCAGTCTGTCTCATATAGCACTGCTGATCCAGCATCGTGGTCTAAGCTCACCTGAAATAGGACACAGGTGCTTTGAACTAGCAGACATACTACTTCAGCAAGACCATTAGAAATTAATTCTACCAGCTTCAGCCAGAAGTTCCTGGAAAGGACAGTGTAGAGATATGTCTCACTGCTGCATCTCCTTTTGCTTTTCTAGCTTTTCTCCCATGTAGCTGGGTTTACAAACTCTGCCAGCTTTAGAAAGTTCCTAAATTTCACTCTGACCCTGGCTGCAGGTATGAACTTCTTGTCTTGCCTTGTACACCATGTGGACACTGTCACTGAGATTCAGAAAGGGCCGACAGGTAAAACAATAGTTCTCAGAAATTCTGCAGTTCATTCCAGTGAAGATTGTTCCAGTCTAGTCCAAGATATATCTTTATTTTCTGAGTTCCTCTTCTCAGCAGTTATCTGACCATTGTCTTCTCCAGTGTAAAGAATAGTCTAAGATGTTACCTTTGATAATAAAATAATCAGTGTTCAGGAATGTTCCTAGGTATCAGAGCTCAAATACTATGAAGAGTCTCTGATATGGTTAATTCACAGAAAAATAACTCTTTCCCAGAATTTCTGGGGCTATTCAGGACTATTTAAGTACTAGAGACATTCCTTGTTAGCAGCTTAGTTGTTATCACCCATTCTTGGAGGCTAAAATAATTTAACATTATGGAAACAAACCATTTTGTGGCACTTCGTCTCAGTGCCAGAAAATAGTTCCAATACTAATAGTACTATATTAGTATTGACTAATGATGTGGCTCTGTGAGTCAGATTGGGAGTGAGACTTTTATTTTCCTCTGTTTCTAAGAAGTTCTTGGTTTTTCGCATAGCTGTGCATTGTAATGAAGAACAAGATTTATATTGTTTTCTTGTATAAAGAATACCAATCTCTGAGCTACAGTAAATTTGCATGCTTTCACTGAAATCCACAGGACCATGATTAAATTTGAACTAGCGATTAAATCTTTTGCTCAGTTATCACCCAGGTTCTTAGTGCTTTGCAAGATCAAGCTGTAAGGGTCTAATCCAATTATCTTTGCCAAAGGAAGGTTGATTTTGACTATGTGTTGCAGGATGAGTAACTGTGTATCATGATTTCAGAGTCATTATAATGAAACCCACCTTGTACTGCAATTATGAGAACTTTCAAAAAGACATTTGATAAATGTTGCACTCTTCAGAGGTGTCAGTGTAATGGTCCTGAAGGTTGAAGGGTTTCATCTCACCCCACAACACACAAAGAGCAAGCAGCTGCAACACACGCTTTCTCAAAGCTACACCAAATCGGCAACCCCTACTTCTGGGACTCAGAGATTTGTCATGACATCACGACGTTTTCCTTCAGAGAAAATTTCTCCACACTGGATCAGGAAAAAAGGCTCAGAGAATCGTCCATCAGCAGTCTTAACTGAGTCCCACATGTGTACAATATACAAGTTGATTTTCTGCTTTCACTCCTTAATTTCTTTGTCTTACTCCTTTCCTCCCTTACTTTTCCTCTCTCCTACGAGACAGAGCTTTAGTCTTGTGTTTAATAACAGTCTGGGTTAGCCAGACAAGATAATTTATTTCACAAAACTGCTGTGATCTGGTGACCAAAAAGGCAGCTAAAGCAACATCTTAAACAGCCTAACACGAGTACAAGGTCTTAGAGAGCTAACAGGAACGTGTGCTGTGATTGCCTTTGTCCAGGTTGGAAAGTAGAGTCAGCATCAGAAAGAGAAGCTGAATTTTGTAGGTTTGCTGTGTTTTTCTGCTTGTGCCCTTTTTTTGTCTTTTCTCACTCCCCTGTTTTACACATTTGCCTCGCTTTCCCTGAAAGGAAGAAAATTAGCAACAACAGCAACCCTGGCCCTTCTCGGCTACCTTCTGTACGGATGTTTTTTGCTCTTCTGTTTCAAAGAACATTTATTACTACCTTTAACATAGTGTTTCAGTGTGTTAAAGTACGGTGTTCTCTCTAGAGTTTTTTCCATAGCTAAAGGGGGAATAAAGGATATGGTCAAAGCCTCACTTAATAGTTTAAATTTTCCTGTTTCCACTTTTTTTCTTCATCCCCAAATGACTAAGCAGATTAACTCAGTGGTGCTAGACTGGGAGAAGCAGTGACATTAAACATTGTTCAAAAAAAAATCAGAAAGTGCCGCTGGAGCAGGAATCAGCCTGCAAGTCTCTTCCCTGGCTGACAAGTCCTCAGTCACTAGGGTGCATTAACCAAAGTCCATCGGTGCTGCTGCCCACACACTTCATCACAATGAGCAGATTATATACTGTTGTAGACGTTCCTGGGAGTGGTGTGAGGTTGAAACGCCTCTGTCAAAGATTGGGTCCACTACACCCTGGACTGAAGATGGCCATCCCAGAGACTGCATTAATCTGTAGGCTACTGAATGTATGAAACAGAGAACAACAACATTGGAACTTTTAAAATGTGTTTTAAACCTTGCCCGATTCCATTTATTTTTCCTGAAAACTTCTACTGTCTTCTGCCAGAACAAGACCATGGAACACTTGAGCTGAGGACAACTTCAACTGAAGTCCCATAGACATAAGAGAGAGCTGGAATGCATTATGCAATTATGCATGGTACAGCACATCTAACACAGTTATTATGTATGGGACAGCTATTGTCCTACTCAAAGAGTTATGAGTCCAAATTCCCGTTGACCTCTAAGAAAAATGTTAGGGACCTACAGGAATAGGCAGGATACAAAGAGGTGTGCAGAACTGTACCTATACATACCAAAATCTACATTTTGGATGACGAAAACAAGGCTTGCCTTTTCCAGAAAAGGTATTACTTATGTTCTTCTGAGGGATATTTTGCTCACGCTAATCAAAACCATGTATACATAAGTAATACCATAGTGTACATGTCTTAACAATGGAAATCTTTCATGTACTTCAATCATACGCTTTCAATTTTTGGCCAAGTAGCTGAACATGTCTTCTATGATTCTTGGATTCCTTTTTAACTCTATAGGCTGGAATCCATCACTTCCCACCATTTTCAAGTGTGAGAATTTGAAAGGTTTATTCTGATCATTAATCAGCCCCTCCAATTAAGCACAATTACACCCTATAATGATAGTTATAATTATTGATTGATTAATCTTTCAACTATTAATTAAGAATCTTAATTAAAGGAGTTTTTTCATGTTATTTAAACTGAAACATGACTAATTATTTTATAATTTACCCAGTATGTGCAAAAACTGCATTAGTTCTGTTATGTTTTCTCTGTTTCACTGCTGGATTGAAAAAGCTGGATTTAGATTTTCAAAAATAGCTAATGCCTCCATCTTTACACAACCAAGCTGAGACCTCTTTGTCCATTCAGATTTTTAGAAAGTGCTGAAAATGAAATAGCTCTTACAATAGCAGCTACAAACTGGTCTCATGAGATTAAATAGTTAATTTGAAATTCTTGGACTGTACCTGCAACCTGCCATGGATATGTAGGCTGAAGAAGCCTTTTATATTCTGGCACGAATGTAAGTGCAACTGAAGTTATATTACATGAAGTATGATGCAAAGTTCTAGTCTCTAAAAATTCCAAGTCTCTGATGTATTTATTTTGGCTATCACAAAACTGAAGTACAGCTGCAGAGAATGGATTCAAAAAGACAACAGAGTAAGTTTCATCTTCAACAGGATGATGAGGCACAACTCTTCCTACTTGGAAGAAAATACATGTCAAGTACATGGCAAACTTACATAGAGAATCATTTTGAGGACTGCTTATTATTGTTTAAGTCATCCTTCCACTTGTATTTCAGCAGACTGAACTTTATATCTCTGTGCTTCAAAAATCAACATTTGGGGGAGTCTTTTAGTTCAAAAAACCATTTTTTTTAACACAGCCTATCTGTTTTATACTGTAGATAAGGTAATGTTTAATTCCATTAAAAGAGATGGTTACAAGGACAAGTTCTAAAAAAACCTATAACAACTAAATTAGCCACTCCCTGTATGGTTGCTGGATAGAAATAAAAAAATTCTAGGCTGTGATTCATTTCACGCTTAAATAGATCCTTAAAATGTCAGGCAAATGGTTCTCTCATACAGCTTATTTTTCTCTGTTGACTATAAAGGGAGGCAAAGATGACTTGTTCAGCTATATAACTCTAAAATTAAGTAAGATCAACCTCTCCCTGTGTGTCCAACTCTTGCACATGCTACTTAAAATTTTAACTTCAGTCTGTGCCAAAAACCTTCTATGCTGGAATACACATTCTGAGAATATTCATTTTAACAGTTGTTATGTTAAACGCATAATGTGATTATTTGTGTGTACATAAATAAGAGTGGAAGAATCATGTTGTTTAGTCCAATAATACAACTGGACTCGGTAGAACAGAGCATAAAGACATATGCACTTTTTATTAGGAAATTAATCAACAGGGGATATTGATTTACAAACTAATAGATTCTGTTAGAATAGATTCTTCTAACTATAAAGCTTTCAGTCTGGAGAATGTTATTTTACTTTAAAATCATCAAAATGAATTGTCCTCTGGTTATATTTTTAAAAGCTTTAGCAGTACAGAGTAAAAGAAAGTTATATCATTTCAAGTTAATCCCTTGCCATTTTAAAAAAAGAAGCAGAAAAGAAGCTTGTAAGAATCAGACAATTGCATGTATGGCAGATGCAGTGGATGTACCTCAGTCTATGGGTAATGGGTAATGGGTTTTGTTGATAGTATACACAAGTAAGCTGGAAATTGTCTAAAGCTCATGACTTATTTTGGACAATATATGAACTTAACTGCCAGTCAAGGCTAAAAAATTATGGAACTCTCTGCTTCATAAATTTGCTCATATCAGACCCTGATGCACCTGTCCCAAAATTGGCAGAGATCAATAGAGGCAGAAAACTTTGCACCAAGAGGATGCTAATCTCTAAGGACTGACCTGTTTTTTTTCAGATTGTGAGAAATCCTGCTTTTGTTTGTGGGGCTTTTTTGTTGTTTTTGTTTTGATTTTAACCTAGCGTGACACCTGCAGATGACGAAAGCAGCACCTTGCCGAGGGAAGCTGGCTGGCTTAAGTCACCCTTTGCTCTGTATCAGCAGTGGGATGAAAACACCACTTGGAATGGAACTTAAAAGCCTGAGATTTTCACTCAAGTCATGATGATGTCTGTACAAGAGAGATATTCAGGAATGAATACAGTTCGCATTGTATGAAGTGCTGGAAATGACTTTGGGCAGCTTTTCACTGTAAGTTCTTCTGAGTCCTCATCAGAAGTCCATTGTAGCCAACTGAAAGACTCTCCTTTTCTGTGAATTTTAGCTGGGCTTGTACTTGTCCAAAATGTCTGGTATCAGATTTACATTCTGAAACTGCAGTAAGTTCAGTCTGCAACAAAGAGGGGACTAAATCTTGATATATTTTCTGTATTATTTGACCAACTCCCTTTGACTTTCATTGAGTTCAGATGAATTAAAAACTCAGCAGTAGCCTATACAGTCTTCTTCACATTTTGAATATTGGTGACCTGTTTCCATCAATAACTATATAGATACCAGTGCCTGCCAGTTCAGGAACCATCTATGACCATAAATTTGCCTAAAATATAAATATTCTGCTTCCAAAGAATCTGTGTAAAAATCAAAAAATTGAAAAGATATCTCTTACATTGGTTTTTCTTGTTTACCTTATCTGATTTTAAGCATATCAAAGTATGCTGTCCATGCTAATCTGTCAACGGATGAATCCTAGAGAGCTTTACACACTCAAAGAATATATAACTAAAATAGGCTCTGACTTTTGAATCATTACTCGTTCACCTACAGTCTAGTCCAAGGCTTAAATTATCTATTCATTTCATATCACTGGGGACAATAAATATTGGCAATCACTAGTTTGGGTGCTTTTTCTATCTCATTCAAATTGTACCACAAGGTGAGTTCTCAGCGATGAACTGCATTTCCCTGAAGTTCACAGAGCTTTCGTTATCAGCATCTCTCCCTAGCACACAGGGCCTCGCGTTGCTCACACAGACAGCACCAAAATGCACTGCAGAGCTTTTAATGCATTCTGAATAGCTCTTGTCATTCAGGATCCTTCATTTCATGTTTCAGATTTTCCCAGGGGGCTTTGATGTTAATCCATTTCACACTTCTAACACATCTGTTCTTCTTCTGGCTTTCTTATCTCTTCTGAGCATTCAAATAAAAAAAAAAAAAAAAAAAAAAAAGTTTTAGCTGTCATTGGGCAGTTTCTGAAGCAAGACTTTAATGATGAAGNTTCCCTTCTGAGCATTTAAAAAAAAAAAAAAAAAAAAAAGAAAAAAGTTTTAGCTGTCATTGTGCAGTTTCTGAAGCAAGACTTTAATGATGAAGCATATTCTAGCTAACTTCCTTGATACTTGGTTTTAGCCACACAAGGTGTTATGTATGCACAATATTTCCAGGGCTGTTTCCCCATTATTTTGAATTTCTCTTGACTCTTTATACAATTAAGAAACAGCTGCCTGTCACAGTCCCTAGGAATAAGATAGTGTGGTCCAGTGATTAACATCAACAGTTCAGTTTTATAACAAGAAGCTATCTGTCTGCAGCAACATTAATTAAGTAGTGACCAAAAAAACTTGCAAGTGTAGGTGTCAATATGAAGCAAAATGCTGAGCAAACATCTTGCAGTGGTCACTTCTGGTTATAACAGGAATTACCAAAATTCAGTGTCCTGACCCTTGTCGCAAGATCTCAGATAAGCTACCTTTTCTTCCACCAGAAGGCGAAGGTTTAAATTGGAAAAAAGTAGTATTAATAAGCAACTCAGAGAATTCATTATTGTTTTCCATCACACTAGAAGTGGGATTTATCTCACGTACCTTATATATCTAGTCAAAACTAGATGCTCAGTCTCACTCCATAGTCAGTGGTGAAATACTGGAAGCTCTGGGTGTGATTCATCCCATGCTAAGATTGCTGTCTAGATAGGTGGGATGAATCACCATCTCTAGGTGTCACTTTCCATTGACACACAAAGTTTCCGGATGACAGCTTAAACTAAAAGGTTAACATTCAGGTAGCTAGAGCTAAGTAAAAATAATCCTAACTTGTGATTTTACTTTGGAGAATAAAAGAACTATTATAAATGTCCTGAAAAGTTTCCTTTTTATCCCTTTTTCCCCCTATGCCTGGTTAAAGCATTAAGGCTATTAATGATCGTCCCTATTTTAAATATGAAAATGCACTATTACATGGTTAAACTTTACAATAAATGTCCTATTGTACAGTTGCACCTTATTTGAGGCATGTTTTGTGGGACTGACCAAAACTGGTTGTTTAACAAAGGCAGTAACTTAATAATGCTGGAAAAGAATTGTATTCAAAGCATCTCTATAGACAGGAGGTTACCTAATAACATTCTATTGTAGGCCTGTCACTGTCTATGAAAGACATGTATTATCATATAAATGAAAAGACTGCTTTTTTCCATCAACCGTATCCTCACTCCCCCTAAAGAAAAAAAAAAAAAAGAGAAGAAAAATCTGTTCAGACCAAATTCTAGCAACACGAAGTTCCTTGCAAATTCCTACCAACTCTTGACAGTTCTCAAGTATTTTTAAGCCACTGCAGAATGTAATTAAAAGCGAGGTAATTGTGACGTCTTATTAAGTGATGGTCAATTAATATTAAAATGCAGAGTGATCCAAATAACAGCCTGTAGATCACAGCTTCCCCATGGGATGATTGCTTCTGTCTTACTTCGTTGTCTGCTGCTGTCCCAGTGTTCCTGCTTAGCACAGGGAGGCATTTAGTCCCAGAATTGCTTGGTTTGACCTTATGAAAAAAGCAGAATGTTCTTATTAGGCCATTGCAGATGGGGGTCTGCAAAGATGCTTGAAGCATTAAAGATGATTTAAGCATTAAAGATGATTTAGGCATTAAAAAGTTTGTCATAAACAGTGCAATCTCTAGCGAACAGGGAAGTCAAAGGATGTGTACAAACAGGGAGGTAATGGATCTGCCTAGAAAATCTGATTAATATAACGAAATGTTATTCACATAATCAATCCCATTTTGTTCAAAAGAAATCAACTTCTGAGCAGTAATTACATTAAATCAAAGAGAACTTTTTTATGATGGAACAATTTTCTGTCAGAAATGCTGATTTTCCAAATGAAACACTATATGAACAGCAGTTTCACTGCTATTTTCACCAAAAACCTGGTTGAGATGATTTCTATGAAGTTTCATATCGTTAGAATTAAAGCATATGGTCAAAATGAAGTAGGTTGTTTTATCAGAATTAAATGCTTTAATAGGTCATGTTGATTTCTTTTTGTCAGAACTTTAATTTTGTGGATAATGTACATGTTTGGACAGTTAATTGTGATTTAGGAAAAAGAAATTTCAAAACAAGTGAACTTCTGGGGGAGAGAAATTTCAGGTTTCAGTGATGACTGGATTATTCTCTTGAAGCAGGGTTACAGACTTCCCAATGCTTAGGAAATTTTGGACAGCTGCCCCAAAATATTTTAAAGCCCATCTCCAAAAGTACTGAATAGGTAGAAAAACTGGGTTTACTTCTCAAAGGGAGCTTTTTATCACTGTATTTTTTATTTCGCCCCAAACTGACACAAAAAAGATTAAAAGGCATTTTATATATCTCTGCATGTGTGTGTGTGTGTGTATAAAATGTTAAGAATTGTGAAAAGAAGTAAATAGCAAAACAACGTGTGGCAAAATACAGTTGACTCAACCAGGAAAATGGTTTTTAATTTGTCATATGCAGTCAAAATCCTTTATTTTTTTTTTTTTATCAGATACTGAAGTAGTTTGGGAGTTACGATTTAGATGGTTTGTCCTGTCCTTCATGCCAACTGTAATTTTGCAACCCTTGCAATTTTTTATCTCCATTCATAACTGAACTCCTAGTTAGAACATAGTTCTCATCACACATTTCAGTGGTAAACTCGGACAATGAGGAAACGGTGAGATGGAGTCCATCAGAGAAGCCTGACTAGAAAGGAAAGGCAGGCAGCAGGTAGTCAGTCATAGCTCCCATCAGGTAAGGTGGTGACAAATGAGTGTTTCTAACTTCAGTTTGATCATGCAAGATGATCTGATATGAAAGTTTCTGTACTAAAATGAAATAGTCTGTGCTGATTTTTCCAATAAGAAACAAGGAATTTTTGACATTTTTTCCTGATGTCTTTAAGGTGAAAATTGCTTGCTACTGCTGTTAGATAACAGAGTTGCTAGTCAAGTGTCAGAAATGTCTGGTTTGAAGCTATGTCCTCCACGCTGTAGATGGTGAGTGTGGAGTTATCTTTAGTATTAAGTGTCTGAAGTGCTAGTCATTTTTCTTTAATATATCCCAAAGGACACTGGAATTTATCATGAACAAAAAATGCCACAAAGGCCAAGACTTCTTTTTTTCCAGTATGGCTTCATTTTGTATTATGTGCTACCAATGTTCTTCCATGCCCTCCACTTTCCTCTTTACATTTACAAATAGTCATGTGGCTCTCACTCTTCAGTTCTGTGTTTGGTGCCTATGGTCTTCAAGCCCACAGACTCAATTGCCATCTCTTTTGAGTAACTTCTATCAGCTGGATACTGTCTTGCTTGAGCTGAAAAATTTATATTCTATGATTCCAGTTGTAACGCACAACCACTCCCACCCTCCCTTATCATGCAGTTCTGGAAGGTTTATCAATCCCTTCTTCCCCACACTACCTCCTATTTCAATTATGACTGGAGAATATGACTGAACTTAAAGGCTTATGAGAGATCTGTGATTTTTGCTACTTCCCAGTGAATTGAATGACTATTAAAAACAAAACCAAACCCCACTTCTCTGACTCATATTGATATTTTGTCCCAGAATGGAAAAAAAAATAAGAATGGTTAGTATTTCTATGTTGTTCTTGGAACTACAAACACATTTGAAGCTTCCAAAACAGCGTGTTCATTTGAAGAGTAATGATACCTGATGTACCTCAGCAGTGCTGTCAGTCTCTTTTGACTCTATTTGAAGCTGAAGAAACATACAAAACATCTCAAATATCATCAAGTTCCAAAGTTGAGGTCTTAAGTCAGTTACCCAAATTACCAAGTTACCGGTTACCCATGTGTTGAACGCAGGATGATGATTTAATTTTCTGAGGATGCTAAGTGACTTTCCAGCATGGCAAGTGATATTCTGTTTTAGGAGGTAAATTGTGCAGACTTTATAGTCTAAATTGAATTTTATTCTCTCCAAACCAGACAGACAGACAGAAGTTCTTCTAGGTAATTTTGATTTTAGACCCCTCCATGCTAACTAAGTACTACTCGCTACCCTCAGATGTGGGACTTGGTCACGATCTGCATGTTGTAAGACATCTGAGAACACACTCACACATGCACACACTTAACAAAACAAAAAACCCTCCCAAAGCAAACCAGTCCTTCTAGATGAGAGGGTTGTTCTTTAGATCAGGGATCCTGCAGACAGGGGAAGCACGTTGCTGAACTGAATTTAAAGGCAATCCACTCTGGAGTTAAGAAAACCATAAGGGCAGAAAAGCTGGCACAGAGGGAACAACTGCCACTGGATGCTGGGAAGAGAGAAGGTTTCAAAAACATTGTGAAGGCAAAGGTTGTAGAGAGGAGGAGAAGGATAGAGGCACATATTTTAAAAGGACATTTTATCCTTTGAAAACCTGTTTGCTTTGGTCTGTTACTAAAAAATTAGGACAAGGATTATTGTCCTATTCATTTCACCCTGTTTCATGGAACATTGTCCTATAAAAATAAGTTACTGTTATTATCATGATAAATAAAGGACAGATCTGAACAGCACTATAAATTTTGGTAGTTTTAGATCTATTGCATGAATTTAAATGGATGTTTTTGTCACGGTTATCTATTCCCTTGACCACTCTTTTCAAAGAATTAAGGGTACAGAATTTTAATATTCAAATAAACTGCATTTTGCAGCATCATTTCTTCAGTATTTGGAAATGCAGCAGTGCTAATAATAATGATCATGTCAAAATATAAACACTCACTATAAATAATTGTTACTAGACACAAGCAAAGCATAGAACTTAGATCTTTTCCTAATCAAGCTCTTTTATCCTTGTTCAGTGAGCTGTTGTATTAGGGTGAGGATGAAGACCTTGAAAATTCTGACTTTCTACATGATACAAAATTGTAAAGGCCTGGAAATAAACTAGGAATCAGAGAAATGCATGTGCAAAAAGTGCTTAGATTTTCGGAAGAATTAAAAACACAGGCTGGAAACAACATTTTGAGAAATAATTAGAAAATTACACTGACCACACCAAGGAAAGGAAGTAACATAAAGTATTGTTACTTATAATGAGGGAAAATCTCTGGACAGAGCTACACTGATCTCTGAGGATGATGGAAAGCAAATTAGACACATTCTGCAATGGAACAGGGACTGAATGTAACAGAAAAATCATGACCAGGGGTCAGAGAATCAGTACTCCATTTCACAGGTCTCTGACATCTCTGTGTCATACAGAGACATTTAAATAGCTTCCTAGTTACCAGAATCTAGGGTAAAAAACAGGAATATTTTTGAACAGTGTCCCGTAAGTTCCATGTCGAGATGTGTAAGGTAAAATACCAAGCCAAAGCAGTTGCTTATATGACTAATAGCTATCACATTACTGTAGTCATGCACGTTCTACAAGTTACTGCCTTTCAATGCTAAGACTTTCTTAAGGATAGTCTTTAGCCACCCTGGCATGCAATTCCAAAATTAGTTTCAAAGAAGTAAACCAAAAAATGGAATAAAATCCAGACAAGTAGCTGTTAATTGTTCATAGGGGAAACAGAGAATAAATAAGATCATCCACACTAAACTTTAAACTATGTGGTTTGTGTACTATGTGGTCTGTCGAGATTTGACCCTCATCCAAGATACTACTGTGGAGGAGCAATACGAAAGTTTGCTTGGAATATTATGAAACAATATGGTTATGTTTTATTTATTTTAGAGGAAAGAGGGGGCGTAGTGGAAATATCTGAATTTGGCAAGAAAATGCAGTCATTGAAACCAATAGCTTCAAAGGTGAAGTAGTTGTTTGTTGGGTTTTTTTTCTGCAACTTACACTATCAAAGACTTTGTAAGTCTTAACTTCTTGTCAAAATCAAAAGAAAAAAGCAACCACACAGTCCAAGATAGACAAGACTCCTCACTAGGTCATTCATCTAAATTCAAATTATTGCTCTGTCCTCGCAGAGTGTCAAAACCACTCACACGTTGTTAATCTTCAGGTGTATCTTTTTCAGTCTTACAGTCAGAGCTATTCACTCCTTTTCAACAAGTATTCACTAGAAGAGGGTCTTGTACTTGGACCCTCCACAACAAGAAGTCAGCTCGACTACTTTCATGTACTACTCCAGTGAAGAATGGAAGCAGCTGCAGGAGAAAAATACTTTTTGAAATAATACAGTGTTTTGTAGACGGGATCACCCTTTCGCACCCAGCTCCTGCTAAAACAGATGTTTTAGGCTCCTTTACCCTTTTCACCCTCGGGACTCAGCTCCAATTCTATGCAAAATGCTGTGCTGTGAGTAGAATTAAGAACCTGATCTAAATTAGCTCTGTTTTAAGCTGGAAGTTGAACCAGATGACCTTCAAAGGTCCTTTCCAACCAAAGTTATTGTGTTCCTAAGGCTACTGTTCAGTATCACTTTTCACAGGTGGTCAAAAAGAAAAAAACCCAAGATGTCTAGACTTAAACAGTCATGTTTGGTGACATGCAGTCAGTTTCTGATCCAAATATACTCAATACTTAATGCTATAAAGTCGTAACAGCGTAGGGAGGTAACCCAGAAAAGATGAAATACATATAGTTGAGATTACAGGAATATAAGTAACATATTCAGCTTTGAAAATTAGATAAGCAGAGTTAGAAACAGCTTTAAATAGAAACAAGAGGTGCAAGTGGCGCATATTGTATTTTAACATATGGCTGGTCTGTATAACAAACACCTTCATTGAATGATCCTACGCTGCACCTAGAAGCGGGCAGAAAGTTGGAAGACTTGCTTAAAGTATACCTGAATAATCCAGAAATAACATAATCACCTCTACTTTAGAAATCTTCATTTGGAGATACTTTTGGGAGTGAGTGGATTTTTTTTTCCTTTTCATTTTGGAAGCCTCTTTCATTACTGTAGCTTATTCTGTTCATGAAATCAGTAGAAGTTATGCTGACATTTTAATTACTGATCAAAAATGAGGACAGGAACAAGCCAATGAAAAGAAGCAAAAAACTTTTTCAACAAACAAAACATAAGCAAACCCCTCTGTACCACTTTTATACTATTTGCCCTGTATTTTTTTTTTTCCAAACAGAGGCTCAATTCTTCACATAATATAATGAATAGCACACGTTAAGCATTGAACAAATAGGTCTGTAATTATACTACGGGGTCTTGGTGACACTGATAAAACATTCACCATCACCCTCTCATTGGAATTAGGCTAATTATGTACATAGTTGGGTGTCCATTAATCCTATTATTATTATTATTATTTAACAGTATTATTCATAATTTAAGTTTTCCTTCCTTTAATTTCAGCCCTGTAACAGACGAGAATGTTCCATGCTTAATTAACAACCAAAAGCTTGAAAGTACAGTATAATGGGACATTATGGGGGCTCTATAGTGAGTTAATGACATAGCAACCAGCTAATGAGAATGAGGAATTTTTACAATGGCATTCTAAAATGAACGGCACAAAAGCACAAGTTGTGTCAAATAACATCTTTGCCAGTATCCTTACTTAGTCTTTAGAAGTGAGGTAGACTTTAGGACCATATCCTGCACTCCTCAGAGAAACAAGATTCATCCATAATCTAGCAGTGGCTTTCTTTAGTAGATGGAAAGTTAGCTTAGTAAAGCTTGTGCCACTGCATTAGCAGTGGTGTTCTCAGTCTCTCTAGGAGCCATTCTCTTAGGCCAAAAACTATTTCATACCAGCGAATAAAAGCAGGGACAGGAGAGGAGAAAAAGCTAAGGCTGAAAGAGTCCTAAAACAAACACCTCTTTATAAAATTGTCTTTCATCCTGGGTCATGTTAGGCTGGCTTGCAGGCTGGTGCTGTTCTCTGGACGCCATGGAAAAAGTGACTTCTAAAGAAGGATACTTTACTGAATTCAGTGTAATATTGATATTAAGGGGCCTGAATTCTATTCTTATTCAGGTACAAGTTCACTGAGTAATATTCAAGAGATCTGTATATCCCGTTCTCATACGTAAAAGGGTAAAAATATTATTTTATACAACAAGGTGTTGCGGGGACTGTATCTCTCAATGGTTTAATGGAGAACAATGATGAAGAAAGACTTTCAGGTAACTGATCATTCTTTAACTGTACAACAATGAAGAGCCTGGTATTTTCCACAAAGTTTTGCAGTATTGGTGCTACTGCAATTCAACCTAAATAAAACTTACTGAAGTAACTATATTTTTACATTAAGTGATTACAGTAGCATATACAGAATATTGCCTATTCTACCTAATTTAGTAGAGGCTGAACTATTAATTACATCTTTCATCTGGGAATACTTCTCTGTGCCTCTTTAAGAATAGCCGGAGTTGCAATCAGCCTAAGTTATTTCTCTGTAACAGATGAAATTACTTACTTTCCAGAAATGCTTCTCCCTCCTTTTACTCAAAATGAATCCCTTGAAATCCCATGTTTTGTATCGGAGACCTAACTTCAAGATGGCTATATTTAAATTATATGAATTCTACCCCCATGTTTACCTGATTTGCAAACTATTTTAAAAGTGCCGATTCAGACTCTTCCAATCACTAGATACAAGTAGGTGTGAGTGCAGATCTCAGTTGATAATCCTTCATGTGCGTAATGCAAAACTCTCTAGGAAGGAGCAGTCATAATGTAGTAACCAGGCTGTGTTGCGCCATTTCTAGCTCTATTACCAGAAATCTGTGGTCTCAAAACCTGCTCCTGAATCCAAAGGCTGGACTGTGAAGACAGCTCTGATTCAAGACATGTCAAAATGGTTTTCTGCTCAGTGAAAAAAAATTACATACTTGACTTCGAGGAGGACAAGGAAAATATAGATAACTTTCACCCATCTACCCCAATAATATGTTGAAAAAATAGGCAGAAAAGTGATTAAAACAGAATTGTATAAACAATTGTGAGCAAAGGTAAGCTATGGGTTTTAACATATGAGTAAGGCTGGATGAGAGAAAGCAAAAAGCACATCAAACAGCATGTCATGGTGTCTCTATTGAAGGACACATGCCTCTTCTTTACAGTGAGGACAAAGATGCTACAGCAGAAAAAAAGGTTTTTTTCCAGTTGGTGCTGTGTTCCTGTCTTCCTGGCATTTGTTTCAGCAATTACATTTTTCCTTTCAAGTTTCTATTCCGGTTGTGATCTGAGCTGAACATGGGAAAGACTAATTTTGATTTGCTATAAAGGCCTGACAAGACATGTAATTGTTTGCATTTGAGAACTTAACCCTAAAACCAAAATAAAACAAAATAAAATAATTTCTTATTCAAGCGTTATTGGTCCTGCACATATTCTGCATCAAGAGAAAAAGAATTACTGCCTCTCTCATTCCCTTTGTGTAAATCAGAAATGAAACCTAAATAACTGGGCATACCATGCCAAACACTTATAAATCAAATCTGCCCCAAAATAAGCAGTATTTATAATAAAGGTATGTAAATAGCATTGACGGAAGCCATGCAAATCATTTCACAAGTAAATTAGGGTAAGTGGGCAGTAATAAATTCCAGTTTGACTGGAACAGCAGAAATTTAGATGAATTAGTGAAAGGTGGGAATGTTTTACAAGCAGATGGAAAGACAGTAATCATTTGATCAAGTGCAACTGGACACTGTAAATTATTCCATCTTTCACTTCAGGAAGAGACATGCATGTGATATTAACTTCTTCCAGATTTATTTTTGCAAATCTTTTGGGTGGCAATAAGAAATGTACAGAAATATCAACAACATCATGTAATTGAATACAAACCTAATCCAATAACTATTAGAACTAGGGGAAAAAATTCTGTTCATTATTGTGGAGTTTAGATTAAACTCCCTCCATAATGCCTGTAGAAGGGACTTTAAGATAAGGTGCAAACTCCTATGTTCTCTTCAAAATATTAATTTCTTTCCTGGCTGCATTATATAAGAGAAAGGGAAGCAACAAAGACAGCCCTGAGGAACACAGGCATGCCAGTGATTCACAAAAGAGATGATCACTTACTGTCTCTTCGGACAACACTCATACTGTGTTAATTCTTGTATCTCATGTCTAGGAACTAGGGTAACAATTATATTAGAAACTGGAAAGACAGATAAATTAGGCAGTTCGATGAGGCAGAACCATGAGTTTTAATATCAGCAAGGTTTACGTGCCCCAGGTACCCAGGTTGAACTCTGGCTTTTCACACACAGACCTTTAACATCATATACTAAACCACCATGTTATTTGTACACAACTCACTCTGCGGCTGGTATGTANTCCTGGACGCCATCCTGTGCAGCCTGCTCTGGGTGACCCTGCTGTGGAAGGGGGGTTGGACTAGATGATCTCCAGAGGTCCCTTCCAAACCCTGTGATTCTGTGATTCTCCTTGTGTTACAAATGGTGAGATAGAAAGATTATAACCAGCAACTTAAAGCTTGAGGCTATGCAACTGAATCCATAGTCACACACACACAGTGGAGCCAAAGACTCTCTTTCTAGTTATTTGGCTAGAGTTTATGACATAATTTTTGAAGTTACTTAACAAAACAATAGACGAACAGGTTTTCAAACAGGAGTATGAATTAGCCATCCCATTAAAATTTCTGCAGGGAAATATTTAAAGTAAACTTCCCAAACAAGGAGCCAGTCCTTCCTTCAGAAGCAATGTAGTTCAGGCAACAAAACGTTGTCAGAGCTTCATTTCTCCCACACTCAACTCCTTCCCCATTGGAAAGATAATTTTTCACTAGCTTCCTTTTTTTTCCCTCTCTGCCTTCTTTTTTTTTTTTTTTTTTTTCCAAGGCACAAACTTTAGTCTAATTTCTTAGGTGACTGAGATGCTAATCAAGCAACTCAAGACAGAGAGGCTAGTGAAAATAATCAAATGTGAAACTGTCCAGGGGAAACACTCCACTTTGAAGTAAAAGAGAGGAAATTGTCATTTTGAAGCCACTAGAGACAGCCTTCCAGTTACAAAGAAGACTCTGGGGAGTCACTACCTGATTTGCTCTTAGTCAGGCTGGCATCTCAGTGACAGGGCAATTGTAATTAGGATGAATAAAATGAGAGATGTGCCAGCTCCCCAATTTGTAATTCAGCGAGCGATATTAAAGACACAGCATTTTGTTTAATTTTTCGAAGAATCAGGCACTGTGCTAACAGGTAGCAGGACTTCCCCCTATGGAGATGACTTACATAAAATCTGAATCTCTCTCCATGCAGAGAACAAACAAGATACAGGCAACGGAGCCCAGATGGTTATGTACTTCTTGTTGGAATTTTAGGCAATCCTCAGGAAAAGTTAAGATAGAAGATCAGATGTTGGGATTATTTTTTTTTTCTTCTGTATTCAGTTATGCAAGAGGAAAACAATGGAATCTCACTGAGGTAACTGACATCAGAATCTGGTCTTTCATCTTTTCATCCAGCTAATGAAAAGTACAGGGTACAGATGCATCAAAGACAGTTCTTATCTTTGCCACTAGAACCAGTAACTCCAAAAAAAAGTATTTTCAGTATAATTTTCTGGGTATTTACAATTCATTGACAGGAAAAATAACAGTTATTCCAGAAAATGTGTAAGTTATGTATGTAAAAACTAAAAGTTCATATTTAGGAACTGAACTCCATTCAAAAGCTCTTTTAAAGTGAGAAGTCATAAGTGACTCCAATAGAAAACCATGCACAATGGGAAAGTCTGATGTCAGTCTCATCTCCAAACATGAATTAAAAAACTTGGATAGAAACAACATCCTCTTTAAAACAAACAAAGAAACAAAAATCAACCAACCAAACAAAATACCTCACTCATATGTAGGTATGGGATTACAAAGAATAAGTGAGGACAGTTACGAAATAATCAGTTGGTGGCATTACCATGTAAAGAAACATGATTCCCCAGAGACTGAGCTCTGGCTTTGACTCATGTTCAATGGCCACCAGCATGTAGCAAGTACCCCGTGAAAGAGACAGCCAGGGAGTGATAAGTATACTGCATATCATCTTAGCACTTTGTTTCTCTGAGGTGAAACAAGGCCCTGAATATGAATGCAATTCAAAGTTGGGAAAGTTTCCTTTTGTACAAATCCGACCATTGTGTGACCATTGGTGGGTCCATCAACATTGCAGGGGCCACAAGTCCAAAACAATCAAGTCCTCCTGTGGCATAACAGGTCAAGATGGTAAATATAACTTTAACTATGCTCTGTCACTGAGCTTAAAACTTGGCTGTGTCCAATTTGTATACTACCTGCATCTAATCCTAGTGAAGTTCCTGTCTATACTACAAATTGAAGCAGGTTTGTAAGCAGGTGGGTCAGGAGACAACCTTACTGTAATTGGTCCCTCTGGCAGTTCTGCATCTGTAATGTAGTTGGACTGTCAGGGTTACCTGACGATTTCTCTTTTCTTGGGCTGTCAGTCCACTCTGTGTCACAACCATTAAATTCTGTTCATAATATCATTTTTCAAAGAGAAGGTACCTTCCTTCCTGACTTGCTCCTGCTGCCTCCATTACCTTGTTCTGTCATGAAACTCATCTTCTGAAGAAGCCAACTGCCATATATTTCTATTACTTCTAGTTTTGTTACCAAATTAAATTATGTGTGCAGCAGTGCAGGGGCTGTCTGTCTGTCTGTCTATCTATCTATCGATCTAGATTTTCCCCAACACTGGAAATTAGCAATCCCAAACTCTGATATCAAGTCTCACAAGTGTTGTCACCAGGCTCCAGTCTCATCACAATTACATCAGGGGATATAAAACAAAACAAAACAAAAAAAAGTTGGTCCCTGCACAGGACATTCCCACAGTCTTAAAGGAAATCAAGAACAGTAGTTTGTAATATAATTTTTGAGACTTCTCAGTTTGAAAACCAGGATTTCAGACATTAGAGCAAAAAATTTTTACTTCTAGTCTAGTGTCCCACCATTACCTCATTCTCCAGAAAGCAATCAAGCTGGCTAAAATCCCCTGGTAATATCCTAAGCTAAGCTCTCTGTTTTTAAATCTCCCCAGTCTTGTCACCCCATTTCACTCAGCTGAATCCTAGCAACAGCTTTGTTTCCAGTTTTCACCAACAACATGGTTAACTTTTCCTCTGGAACAAGGTCTTGTGGCTCTCCTTTAATAGCCCAGCAACCGCACAAGTGTAAAATCTCTTTAAGGTTTGATGGGAAATAATAATAATAGCAAATAAAGAAATAAATAAGGCATTGCAAATTACTGCTAGCCAAAGAAGCTAGGGAGAATAAGAGAACTTGTATGAATACATCCATGGAAACTGGCTAGAGAGCATTTAGGCGTGTTTTAATGAGCAAAAGGACAAGCTAATGATAGCTGGAAAGTAACGGGAACATTGAATTCAACACAATGCATTGTGTTCAAATAAAACCCATCTTCAACAAAACATTTTAAAAAAATCAGTAAATACAAATAAAATCTTGTTAACATCACTAGACAATGAGAAAACTCCAGCAAAAAGTTGACAAACTTTAAATAATAGTATTACCTCGGAATTCTGGGTATTATAAGGAATAACCGGCTATGATGGGGAGGAGATATTAAAAACATTTAAAGGGGAGGTGAATGATTGACTTTTTAAGTGAAACAATATGGGCAGAAAGGTGCTAAAATCTAACTTGTATACTTGACAGTTGGAGCTAACGTATATGCAGTCCTAAGTCCTTAATGAATTATGAAAGATACAAGGCCATTACTCCCATTTTATTTTGGATAGGTAGACAGGAGCCAGCACTTCACACTAGCCACAGGATGCCAAAAGTGAGCTTGAGTCTATAAAAGTACATATACACCTGCCCACTTCTGTAACTGCCCAAGAGTTTGAAAACACATTTGTATTGCATCCAGAGCTCCCCATCGAAAGACAACTAACTAATCCAAGATACCTTCTCCACTACATTTGAAATGCTAATTGAAGCTCACAGTTGTGTCCAAAAATCACTTTGCATCCATGTTATGTTATCCTGCTCTTAGGTGTAGCTTTGAGTCCACATCTAGGAAATTATGATAGAGAAACTTCAGGTTCAAACCCCCACTGAAAAACAGAACCTACCTGCAATGTGTATTGAGCCTGTCTTGGCCACTTGCACTCATCCTATTGGTGACTGTGACAGAATCACAGGAGTTCAGGGTACCCCTTCAAGTACAAAAATATCTGTGGTGGAAGAAGAGGTGGGTTTTGTAACGAGCTTGATCTTGGGGAGCCAACAGATATGTTACAGATGGATAAAGGACTGTGGGTCTGGGATCACACCAAGCCTAAGTATGATTCTTGGCCCAGAATGGCAGTCAATGTAGATATCCATAAATGCTACCCACCACCTTATTTAGAGAATCCAGCTTGTAAAAGTAATCCATTCTGTAGGGGATTACACCTGTGTACTAAGCCATGAGGATGAAAAGCTTTGCACTGTTTGAATACAAATCTGGTTATTGTGTGCACAGACTAGACACAGAACTGAGTTACTAATGTGCTTAAAATTCAGGCTTCTGGTTCCAATCAGATAAATCAGTTCTTTCTCAAAGTATAAGAGAATAGGCTCATTTTCACCTCTGGCATAAGAACATGCAGGGTGTAACGAATCTGGCTCCCAGTAGAGCTGGAAAATTCTGTGAAATATCTGATAAATATTTGTTCAAATGCTTTGGGCCCTGACCCAGCAAAGCATGTGTACAGATGAAAAGCAGATGAGTACACCCAGCAAAACGAAAGGAGTATCTGTAGAATTATTCACAGGTTGAAATCAAGCATACACTGAAACATTTTCCTGGGTGACTCTGGTTTACATCTGGTATGAGCACGGACTCTATGCACAGAACTATTGGTACAATTTATTTCAGACAGAGAGGAACCATTGCTATTATTGTTATTACTGATACTTTGCAGCCCTTATACTGGATGCACTTTGACTTTTATAATGCTTTTCCTTGATCCTAGTGTGGCTTGTTCCCATTCTCATGTATCACAAAGCAGTTTACGCTGGCATAACTGCATCTACAATAGGCACTTTTTCTGGTATTTCTGTAAGAGCACACCAGAAACCGATGAGAAATAAATAAATAACAACAACAAAATCCTTATTCTCCTATATGGAACATCCACACCAAATGTGGAATGCTTTCTGTCATGTCCTTCCTTTGCTTCTCAGAAAGAATAAAACAACCACCAGAAAGTTGCAGGCAAGACTGAACATACAAAACTGCTTCCATACAAGAAGAGATTAAATAGACCAAAGATCTTTACCTCAGACAAAAAAGGTCTGAAAGGATTGAGAGAGGTCTCTAAATTGTGAAGAAGAATAGCAAATGAGTATTTATTGTTTCTCATGGCACAAAAATTACAGGTAGTCAACCAGAATTATCAGATGGGAAGTTCTAAAAGCAAACAAATGAAAGCACTTTTACATAAAACAGAATTAATTGTGTAACTTGTTGCCACAGTAACTTGTGGACGCCAACCACATCAAGCAGATTCAAAAGATGATTAGACAAATTAATGAAAGGAAAGTCCTTTCTAAAGGACAGACAAAGATGTAAACACACTAGGTGTCAAGGCTGTGCACGGACTGAAGTTGGGGAATATTGGGGAAGTATTAATCTGTGCATCTTCTGGACTCTTCCAGGTCATTGTCTATAGGATATTGGGCTAGATCGTAGAAAGGTTTAGATCCCAGGACAGGCCTGGAAACATAATTTGGCAGGGCAGGCAAATATGGACAGACCTTGTCATTTTCACACCCTTCTCTCTTTTTGCAGCTAGGTTGTCCTGGTTTGAGGTAAAACAGGACCAATTTTGTTCAGTAACTTTACTTTTTAGCTAGGCCTCTTCTAACTGCTGAAAGTACCAGCATGTTGGGCAGAAAACTGTTTGCTCTCAGAGTGATCAGACCCATGTTTATAGTTGATACCAAGGAATGGGATGCAGAGAGGCTCTTCCTTATCCTTATTGCTGTAACAACCAAGGGCAGCCAACTTTGGTATTTGCCCCATTGGAAGGTCGAAAGCGGAAAAGCGTAGAGGGTCACACCTGCAGGGAGGAGCAGACAGGACAGGTGACCGAAAACTGACCAACAGGGTATTCCATCCCATCTGCCTCATGCTCAGTATAAAAGCTGAGGGATCAAAGGGTCAGCGCTCTTTCTTCAATGCCCGGCCTCCAAGGAGGACTCGGTCTGTTCATCTGCCTTTGATCAGGATCCTGAAACCAGTTCTGGAATCCAGTTCCTGACTGTCACTGACTCCAGTCTGGGAATTCTCCAGTGCCTCCTGGTGACATGATTGTCATCCTGGGAGCTTGATACAATTTTGTACATATTTCATTATTTTCTTTTTATTATTTTATTATTAATATTTCATTAAAGTAGTTTAGTTCATTCTAAACTCTTAAGTCTCTCTTTTTCTCTCTCTCTCTTGCCTCCCTTTGGGAGTGGAGCAAGAGACAGGGAGCATCTGTCGTTCCACCTGATTGGGCCAATTTGGCCCAAACCATGACATAGGCCTAGAGCATCTTAATTTACTGTGGTTTTTCACCTACTCTGTGAGTTCACAGGTCCAGTGCACATAGGTCAGACTAAATACAATCCTCTGATTATTTTTGTTTAGCACAAATGGAGAGAGAAAGAGGTTCTGGCACTAGACGACATCTGAGCATGGATAACTAAAAGTCCTAAAGGGAACTCTGTTCAAGGACCCCGTCTACAGCCACAGCTTAGCTCTGCTCTCCTGTGTCATGTCTCTTGCTTTACGGCCGCCTACACCTTGGTGAAAGGATGCAAAAATACAAAGGTTTGCTTTATTATCAAAAACAGCTGCAGTGAATATCTAGTTGCCGAATTGCCTAGACAGCACCTCTATCAGTTTTCCACAGGTGCCAATTAGGAGCTACCTTACCAATCCAAACCTACTACACTTTTTAACCTAGCAGGACTTGCCAGTATAAATGATTTAGGTTTACATTTGTAAAGGCATCTAAGTGCCATTTCACATCCAAAATAACTATGCTCATTTTCCTGACCTTTTATGCCTTTTGGTTAACGTCACGGAGGAAAACACCACCCAGAAAACCTGTGTGAAGCTGACTTCTACAGTCAAACAGCCCTTTCTTGTAAACATCTGAGAGCTTTCCAGTCTCCTTAGTTGTGATTAATGGGTCTATTCATGTGTGTAAAGTTATTAACAGAAATATTCATAGAACCAGATACTAAACCAATGAGGAATGAATTAACAGGTTAAAATGGGTGTACAGAGCTGATCAGGTTATGCTCCAGCTTAACTTCTTTGTAGCGACCTAAATTATTTCTTTATAGCTTATAAAGAAAAAAACAAGCCCATGCAGAAAACCTTACAGCTGAGAATCCTATCTGGCTGATTGCTGGCTTTTTTTTTCCCCTTGTCACGGGTTCACCTTGGCTAACAGGCAAACTCCCACCCAGCTGCTCACTCACTCCCCCCTACCCATCAGTAAGACAGGGGCAGGAAGCAGGAAAAACAGAAACAAGAAAGCCTGTGGGCTGAGAAAGACAGGGAGATCCCTTACCAATTACTGTCATGGTCAAAACAGATGGGAAAATGAACTTAATTTATTGCCAATTAAAATAAATGTGGGTAGTGAGAAACAGAAAAAGACAAACCTTAAAGCAGTTTCTTTCCTCTTGCTTTCCCAGAGCCTCCAGACTCCTCCACCCACCCCAAGTTGCCCAGGGAGGTAGAGGGTACGGTCAGTACCTAGCAGTTTCTCTCTGCTGCTCTTTCCCTCTCATACTTTTCCCCTGCTTCAGCATGGAGGCCTCTCCAGAGGCCTCAGCTCCTTCAGGAATATCCACCTGCTCTGGTGCGGGGCCCTCCGCAGGCTGGAGCCTGGATATCTGCTCCAGAGGGATCCCCTCCACAGGCTGCAGGGGGATCTCTGCCGCCGGCCTGGCACACCTCCTCACCTTCCTCCTTCTCCCGTGTTCGCCTGGCTGTTTCTCACTCTTGTTCTTCCCTTCTCCTCTCTGTCCGGTCTTTTTTGCCATTTCTTAAACATGTTTCCACAGAGGCAGGCTCAGCTGTGGCGTGGCCATTGCAGAGCCGGCTGGAACCGGCTGGAACCGGCTGTGTGCAGTACGGGGCAGCCCCGGCCTCTCCTCACAGACCCCTGCAGCCCTCCCCAGCTGTCAGCACCTGAGCACAGGCACCTAATATATTTCGGCATGCTTACGTTCACCGAAATGGTGAGGAAATGCCCCAGAAATCCAAAGCAGAACATCGCAAAGGGTAAGCGTGTGAGGAAACGTTCACTCAGGACGGGTGGTCGTAGCAGGCCGCGTTCACGCTGCTGGGGCCGGCACTCCGTGGGCAGCGAAAAGTGCACGTCTCCTGCCATAAACCAGAACACCACGGAAGTATACCATCTCACACACACACATAAAAAAAAAAAAAAAATAGACTTTTGCTTCAGGGTAGATGTTTAAGTTGGACGTAAGCCATCGGTACATAATGAGCGAGGGTTTGACAACGTGGGCTAACAGATAGTCTGAAATTAGACATCACAGTTAGGCTCTGGCTGAGGCACTAAACCGGCTCCAGAAGAAGCTGCCTCTGCAGGGATGCAATTGTCCACTGCTTCTCCTGAAGCAACTGGTATTCTCCGACAGAAATTGCCACTAGAGGGACCACTGGTCTGATCTCTCTGAAGAAATCCAGAGTTACTGTGCTCCCAGATGTCAGCCAAAGTCTTAAATACTTAAATCGTGGTGCCTTTCTTGATGTGGGTGTCAGTGGTGAAGCTCTCTCATGCTAGTAGGCAGCCCCATCTTGTCTTCATCTGTGAGTCGCTGTTTCACAGCTAGGTGATGGGGAACATAGAGCAAACTACACCTTTCTTAAGGGGTATGTGAAAAAATAGAACAACTTTTCCCCTGTTTCTCAACAAGGACAGAAAGGGACGTTATGCATTACACTTCAGCAGAAAACCTATAGGTTAAATATGAAGAAAAGCTTTAACCGATCTCAGAGGAATAGTTCAGGCAATGGAATAAAATTCCAGAAGAGCTTGTGTAAATGCGGAAATGATATTCAAGGCAGGATGTGATACCCAATTATTAGGATGGAAAAAGACTATGAAATCAGTCCTGCCACTATGCAGGAGGATGGGGTAGCTGGCCAGAGGCCTCCGTTCCAGCCATAATAAATGTGTATAGGAGAAGACTGCATTAGCAGTTAAAGGAGACACCAAGGGTGCAAGCACAGAGCCATGATATTAAAGGGCAGAGACAACACTCTATTTACAATAAAATAAACATCATTTACACATGTGTTACCCATTTAAGTGAGAAGCTGGGAAATGGAAGCAGGCACTGTCAGGCTACATTTAGAAGAGACGTGTTTGATGGAACATTTCAACGTGCTTCAATTGAGACCCCTGCTACTTTCCTTTTGAAAATTGTAGAGTAAAATGTGCTGGTGAATTGTAAAGGTTTCATCCCCCTTGATGTATTTTTATTGAACACGACTTGCAGGCTTCAAATTTTAATATTCTGTCCCTAGACTGCTGTCACTCACCATATCACACTTCTCAATTCACAAGGGTTAGGGTTTGGGGGAAAATGGCCCAGACAGTCATTAGGACACTTTGTTTATGATAGGCCTATATTGTCAAAATGTAAATTTGTATTTTATAATTCCCATGGGAAATAAAAAGATAGCATTTAAAAGCAAAAATATAAAAAATAAAAGAATGTTTTTTCTCACTGACTGCCATGCTCTATCAAAAACCCGAAGCATTTTCTGATTATATTCCATGTATTTCCCAAGTGCTTGCTTCTCCTTCTTAGGAACTTTTTCATCAGAGTTTCAGAATAATTTCATGCCTTTCTTTCCCCTCTAAGCCATCCAATGTGTAAACCTACAGATGGCAGCGTCCTTCTCAGACATCATTTTCATTGCTACTAACTTCTGTGCCTCTGGAGGAGGCCAGCTTATGGTTCTGTTATGCCACTAATGAGTCTCCCATCTCTTCAGCAGTAAACAGTCTTTTTACTAGTCAATATTTGTGCTGCATTGTGCATACAACGCCCTATGAAGCTTGCCCCCACTAGTGAGCACATTTTATGAATCTAAATAGGGTTTTTTTGTCATCTTCCAGAGACTCAGGATTACTGGCCTTTTTGTGTATATCCACAACGTCTTGTGTACTTAGATCATAAATTTTCAATGAAAAATGCATGCTTGTGGCAGTGGGCAATCTAACTATCTGTTTTATTTATTCAGTCTCTCTGGAGCAAAAGCTAAATATATTGGCTTTTGACTGGTTAGGCATGCTCAGTCCCTGTGATTCTACCTAGAATAAAACACAGAGCTAGGCAATTTGGAAAGCATGAGCTTTTCCAGGAAAAGCTCAAATTTGATATCACTTAGTACACCCACTGGGCTGCACTGTAAAAAATGAATGAAATGGGTTAAAAGAAGCACTAATTAGCCATATTAGGACTCTGTGAATGTGGGAGCGTGGTACAGACACAATAAAGTACAAAAGTATCTTAATTTATATTTGTTGCTAAATAGGATAACCATGTAAAATAGAATAATATCTTGGCAAAGTCCTAAGGAAATAAACAAACTATTTTTCCCAAACATATAACTTGGAATATAAGTTGTAATTAATAGCAGGAAGGGCTCATGAGCCAAATAAAATTGCCAGAAGTAAGAGCCACCACTTCTGTCTACAACCATTCCTGAGGTGGAATTTTCAGAGAGGTGCCAGAACAGGTCTGTTGAGCTGCACTGGGATGTCTGGTTGCACTGGAGCTATTCTTGATTTATTATGATGTACCTCAAATAAGAATTGGACTTTGATCAGCTGAGTCAAAACCCCTGAAAGAAGCCCTGAGTTCAGAAAATTTCAGGCCAGAAGATTTGAAACTGTATTTCAATCACAGTTGAAATGGAAGGAGTACATTGTATCCACTACCAGAATTCTTCTTGCAAAAATTCAAAAATGGTTTAGCAGTATCCTTAACTGTTGGATGTGCTGCAGTTTCCTGGGAAGGCCCTCATGATTGTTCCAGCCAGGGATTTTGACTAAGTGACTTTGGTCATTCCTCACCTCACCTCTCAACATATGATACTTCTACAGTTCTGCCATATCTACGGATATTTGAACCTGACACTGTTCTGCTGCTCTGTCATCAACTATTCAGGAACTTGGGTATACTGAAATCACTTTAACACAGAAAGCTCCCAAAATCCTAGGGAAACAGGGATTCCCCAGCTTCCTTTTCCTGCTTGCTGCATTCTTCATCCTGCATAGCTTAATAGGCAGCAAATATTGTAAGGACCCTCAGACTATGCACTAGTAAGGAATCCTATAGGGCTGGAAGCCCTTTAATCAACCTCTCACTTGCATCTGCCGTGCTGTCTGCATCACAGAATCATAGAATCACAGAATGGTTTGGGTTGGAAGGGACCTTAAAGATCATGTAGTTCCAACCCCCCTGCCATGGGCAGGGACACCTTCCACCATCATGTGGAAGAAAACTTAAAAATAGGAATTAAAACTCAACAAACTCACATTCAATTAATATTATTCATATTATTAATACTTGCCGTTGTGGGACTTATCAGGAGATAATTGACCTTGTCAGTGTTATGTGCCCTCTGCATTACTGTAAGATCCTTCCACTCCCCTCATGCTTAATTATAACTTGACAAAGCCAAAAGGAAGTTTATTTTTCCCCTTCCCTGCCTTAACCATAGAATGTCAAAGAAAGGGAGAGGGGGGTGGGAGGAGGAGGGATGGATCTCCAAAAACATGTAATCTGTTCAATTAATAAAGTGAATCTAATGGAGTTGCTCCCTGGGGCCTGACAAATGCACCTGTCGCCGTCACCAGACAACTGATACAAAGTACGTGTCCAGACACTTTCCCCCTCCACCACTCTCTATATATGTACTTTTAAGAAAATAAATCTCTAATTAGAGCTAATGAGGGAGTGGGCTGACCTGTTTTTTATGTAAAACCCTCATGTTTTTATGTAAAACATTCATGCTGCTTAAGGCGACAGAAGTTAGCACAGCAACTGCAGGATTTTTTACAAATGTATTAAATGGAAGAAGGAATATATGTACACTTAAAGAACAGACATTCTGTCCCCCATCTGCTGGCTTTTTAACTATGATTTTGTACATCAGCCTTGAGCTGTCATTCCAGCAGATTTAAGACTCACGTGATTAGAACATTGATAAGGAAGTGATGCAGGTACTCCTGTGTGTGCGAACTGGTGGCTGTGCCCTGGTGATTAGAGAGGAGATGAAAACATTCAGTCCTCCTGCTGTCATTGACGTATTCATCCCTAGATGCAGCGGCTAACTTCATCTCCCTGAAGATCCCTTCAAACAGTCAACAGAGGGATTGAGTGGTACATACAGGATGAAGAAAGCCTTCTGCCCTTTGGATTTCGCCTTGTGTGATCTTCAGCACAGCCATTTAACCCCTTGAGTGGCTCTATTTTTTCCAGACTGTAAAGGGGGCAGAATAGTCCCATACAGAACTGACTTACCTGTGTATGACTGTCTCCCTGAGCAGGAATCAGAGCTGTAAGGAGAGGATTTTGCAAATGAGATGTTAGTATCTAGCTGCCTATTTAATAAGCAAGGTGTCCATGGAGATTAAAAAGTTTACCATGAGTCTTAATTTTTGCCTTCTTGGGTCCTATGAAATAGCTTCTTCTCTAAAATTGTTACCATGGGTTCAGATTTGCCGCTTACCAGGAATGTTTTGTTGTTGGAGTGATATTTGACCTGCTATTCCAGTGCTCAGTACTGGCTGCATTTTCAGTGACGACAACTATCCCTTTTCTTTCTTATTTTTCCTTTGGTGTTTGCAGTGCAGTAGGAGTTGGGGATCAGTGACAAGCTCATCCAATATTTTTTTTTGCTTCTCTCCAGGGGTCTGGCTATTTTGCCTTTTGAAACAGCTCTGTATTTGGTGAGCTTCATGGCTGTAGCTTGCACTGCAGAGATGCCTTCAAAATGCCATGTTTGATGTTTGCCTTTTTGCCACATGGGATGACAGCTTCAGAAGGAATTTCCTGGGTAGTCCTACCTGAGTCTATGCTAAATATTTTTTTCTGAAAGATGTCTTAGGTGGCGTATTTTACAGATTCATCACATTGCTCAGACAGCAGGGCCTGCAATTTAACAGCAAATTTTAGAAGTGGGCTTAGTTCACTTTGGAATGAGTTAGCTTGTCAGTGGAGGTTTTATATATCCTTGTTTATATGATCAAGTGGGTTAATCAGTAGAAGAAAGCTTGGAGAAGTGTTTCTCAAAACATTTGACCTACCTGCAAATAAGACTGTTCCATAATTAAATTCTCTTATACAAGAAAATTAGAAATCAGAAAAGATTATAGAACATCTTAATTCTCCCAAACATTTGATACAGAATTCATGATTTCTGTAGAATTCTTTGAGATGAAAACATAACTAGAGGTACAAGGCCATCATTCTAGTCAATCAGCCTCCACTGATTGTAATACAACTATTCTCATGCTTAAATTAGACATACTCTCACAGACTTTACCGATTCAGATTCTAAAAAGTACATAGATCCGTTTTTTTTTTTTTTTCTTTTACATTTTCTGTTAAAATTAGGCAACTATATAACATGCACAATGCCTATTTAATGCAAGTAAACCCCGAAGTCCTAGTACTTCTACTGCTTTCGGGTAGCAAGATACATTTGCCTACATTCGCATGAGAGCATATGTTAGACACAATGGACAGACCCTAACTTTTTTTCTATCTGAAGCCAATGGAAGCAGAATAAGTCCCAGATATAATGAGCTGAACTCCAAGTAAAGGAATATACAATGTAAGGTTCCTGCTGTTCTACTGCAAGGATGTCATTACCCTACTTCTCCCATTCTTTCCACGCAAGATCATTTCAGTTTCTGTGTTTCCATATTCTAATTTCAAACTTGTTTTCTTTACAGTGATGAGTCAGTCTGAACAGCCAGACTGAGAAGACTGGATAAATAAAGGGCACAAATGCTTTTATCTTGTTAAGCTTCAAGCTGGTCATGCAATCTCACAGTACCATAAAATGCGTCCTTTCAGTATCCGGCTTAAAAACCTTCAATGTATCCTGAGGTGATCACTGGGCCAAGGAAGAATGGAATAACATTCAAAGCAGGAGTCCTTTGGTCGCATTCCCAGCATCAGCCATCCTGAACATCATCACATGGGATCTTGTTCCCGAGCTGAGGCTGCTGGAGTTCCTTCCTATCCTAAACCGGTCTGTCTGATCTGAACAACAAGGTAACCTGCATGGTTTGGGAGGTGGAACTGGATTTTGTACCTGTCGTGGTTTGGGCTGGACTGGCCAAGTGAAATGCCCCAAAATGATGGCTTATTCAGGTTCTACCACAGACCATATGAAAGCCCAAATGTATAACACCTTTTGATGAAAAAGGCCCAAATCTGGTTTTAAGTTATAGATAGAATACATATACACTTAGTTCACTGGCAAATAGGCAGGAAGCTATTGAAACTATCAGTCAGAATGTTAACGTTTAATCTGGGTTCAACACAAATTTTTTATATGCCTTTGCCTCCACCTTCCTCTCCAGTGACTGTAATCCTTAAAAAGTAAATTTATGCCTTGAAAGCATGAAGTGGCTTGGGATATTATGAAATCTAAAGTATTGCAGTAGGGTAAGCTCTTCTGTGCTTTGTGAAGAGAAGGGATGTAATGCTCAAAGTGCTGGCATAGATTGCAAGGCACTTTGCTTTTTTTCCCCTTTCTTTGCTACTAGGTTTCCTTCCTGCCCAACTTTGGCCAAGTCCCTTGAATTGGTGGGTTAAATGTAAAACAGAAAGAGTGACACTGCCCCACCTCACAGCGATACAGGGGATGATATTCAGGTTCTTTAGTATGAATGCCAAAGGCACCCTAGACAGCTGAATGGTAAATTGAAGAAATATCACTAATAAGCCCCAACAAATTAACAACTAGCCCATAAGCCAGTACCTTTGCGTCCTCTATATCAAATACACCGTGCATAATCCTTTCTTGCACTGAGCTCTGCTGATAAAGCAGGGATTTGTTAAAAATTATTTAGTGCTATTCATTATGGAAGCCATACAGGGCTCCTGCTTGTCGGCAGAGGTTTCAAGAACCAGTCTGAAGACTTCGGAAAAAAATATAAAAAATCTCTCACTTTAAAAAGGGGGGGAAAGAACATTTTTCTACACTTCAGTAGGAGCTTTAAGAAACCAGTTTGGTTTTCAATAGTGTCCCTGTGAATAGAAGCCAGATGGTCTTTAAACCAGCATTTCCCCCACCATTTTAGGCATGAAAGCCACTACTCTGATGGAGCCGCAAGAAGGAGAGATAGGGATGGCAGGATACAGGCGGCACACAAAGGAGAAATAAGAAATCCTTTAAACAGGGAATGAAACACACTGTTTGACAGCTAGAAAAGGGGGGAGTGTCAGGAAGGTAAAAGGGCAGGCTCCATAGGGGTAAGTAGAAATAATGGAGTGTAGAGTAACGGGATGTGAAGGGGTTATAATGATCATGGTAGCCAAGTGTGTAATTTGCAGTGAATAATTGATCCAGTGCCTTTATCTTTTTTATTTTTTTTACTGTTTCTCATCAAGAAGATCACAATTTTCTTGCATCTGTTCCATCCTGATGATTCAGTGAGTGATTTCTGCAATTGAAGCTTGGTCTGTATACTGAACACAAGCAGAATTCATTGTGAATATACAATATCAGAAATCCTAGTTCAGTTTTGATAGAACACATAAATCACATGGTATTTTGTATTTTCTCTAATTAGTGAGTGTAACTCTAACAATTGCTGTGACATTTCTCCCAATTATGTATTCAGAATATGTTTTTCATGAATATTCTTTTAAAATGGACTTTCTCTCCAAATGCTTATGACAGTAAACTCATTGACAAGAATAATACTGCAGTTTTTTGACAATCTAGGGACTTAAAATCCAATGGTACTTTTTTGTTAAAGGGGAAGAGATGACATGAGAGACCAGCCCAAATTCCAGCATTTATAATTACTCTCTCCACACAAAAATGTTTGATATGATCTTCATTAACTGAAATAGGTCTCCAAGCCTCTGCTTGCCTCGCATTGTAGAGACACTTGTTTATGTGTGACTGAAAGTAAATGTGCAGATTTCTCAAATACGAGATGGGCTGAAAATACCTCCAAACCAGAAAATCCCAACTGCCTCTCATGGAAGCCAGAGGGAGAGCTAGAAGCTCAATAAGTAAGCAAATGTTTGTTTGGAATGCTAGGAAGACAATCTCAATGTGCTATGCTGGAACAATAAAAAAATAAAATAAAATTACAAGTGTGGTCTCATTTCATGACAAAATCATAAAATTCCAGAGGGTCAGGTTCTCTCTAGTGAGGCCCACAGAAAGGACAGGAATGTAATTAGCACACAAACAACAACATTCAGAGATAGAAACAACAAACAGCACAGGAGGAAGGATGGTAAGAGGAGTCTGGAGCAAGGAAGACTTACTCTTGGTAGAACAGGGTCAGGTTAGAGAATACTTAAGCAAACCAGGCAAATCCATCGGCCGTGAAGCAGTGCAACCACAAGTGCTGAGGGACCTGGATTATGTGAGGCTTCTTGGTAATCATTGAATGATCATGGCAACTGGGAGAGATGCCTGAGGTTTGGAGGAAAGCAAAGGTCACTCCTATCTTCAAAAAGGGCAAGAAGGAGGGCCTGCAGAATTACAGGCTGGTCGGCCTGTCCTCCTTGGGGAGGTGATGGATTAGGTAATCCTGGAAGCCATTTCCAGGCACATGAAGGACAAGAAAGACAGCAGTAGTCAGCATGGATCCACCGAGGGGAATGCATGTTTGACCAATGTGATAACTGTCTATAGTGAAATGACTAGCTTGGTAGATGAGGGAAGAGTACTGGACATTGTCTACTTTGACTTCCATAAGGCTTTGAAAACTGTCTCTCATAGGATCCTCACAGAGAAACTGATGAAATATGGGCTAGGTGAACAGCCAATGGGGTGGATTGACAAGTGGCTGAATGGCCAGGCCCAGAGGCTGGTGATCAGTGGCACAAAGTCTAGTTAGAAGCCAGTCACTAGCAGTGTGCATCAGGGGTAGATTTTCATTATTTGTCTAGATGATGAAGCAGAAACTGTACAAAACTGGGAGGAGTGGCTAATGCACCAGAGGGACCTGCTGCCATCCAGAGGTACCTCCACAGGCTGGAGAAATGGGCTGTGAGGAAACTCATGAAGTTTCAGAAAAGGAAATTGCAGAGCCCAGCAGTTGGAGAGGAATAACGCCATGCAACAATATATCCTGTGGGCTGATTGACTGAACAGAACCTTTGCAGAAATGTCTCTGAGGGAACCGTTAGAAAACAAAAAGACCATGAGCCAGCAATGTGACCTTGTGCCAAGGAAGGTTCATGGTATCATGGGCTGCATGAGGAGAGCTGTCGGACTGCAGGGCAAGGAACATAATCCTTCCTTCTACTCAGCACTGGCAAGGCCACATCTGAAGTACTGCGGACAGTGCTGGGCTCCCCAGTACAAGAGATACACAGACATACTGGCAAGAGTTCGGCAAAGGGACATGAAGACAGCAAAAGGGCTGGAGTGTCTCCCATTGAACAAAAGGCTGAGAGACCTACGAAGGTTCAAACTAGACAATGGAATGGAATGGAATGGAATGGAATGGAATGGAATGGAATGGAATGGAATAGTTCATCTGGAAGGGACCTACAAGGATCATCTATTCCAACTGCCTGACCACTTCAGGAGGAAGAGAAGGATCGGGGGGAACTTGTCAATGTACATAAATACTTGAAGGCAGGATGCAAAGAAGACAGAGTCAGGCTTTTTACAGTGGTGCCCCGTGACAGAGCAAGAGGCAATGGGCACCAACTGGAACACAGGAGGTTCCTTCTAGAGATCAGGAAACACTTCTTTACTGTGAAAGTGATCAAGCACTGGCCCTCCTTGAGCAGGGGCTTGCCCAAGATGACCTCCAGAGGTCTCTTCTCAGCTATTCTTGGATCTCTGAGGCTTTCCCACAGTGCTGCAAGAGGCAAATCCTTCTCCTGTGACAGCTGTCAGAGGAGCCAAGTCAGGGCACTCTTTTTGCACCGAGGAGGTCAACAGGGTTCCTTCTCCTGCATTGGTGCACTGCCCATTGCTGGGGCTTTGTGCTCAGGATCACCAGTCTCTCATCACAGCCTCTATCCAGCCTGAGGTTAAACTGCCCCCACAAGACCACAAGAAGATGGCAAACACCCTACAAAGGAGGCTTTTCCCTCTTTGGGGTGTCTGCTTCCCTGCCTGGGTGGCAGCTAGGGGCAGCCCCAGAGACCCCTGTGGTGTCACTGGGTCGCGGCTGTGACTGCCCCTACCTCTCTGCTCTTCAGAGCCTGTGCAGGCTCTATTCTGGCATGTTTGGTCCAGGACTCCTGTGAGTTGACACGTGCGGCATGCAAGATCTAGCAAGGCTCTGGTCTTCAGGTGCCTTTGCGAAGAATCTTAGCTGGTGAGGGTGCTGTGGGTCCCACATGGTGGCTGTTCCAGGTCTGTGGGCACAAGGAGGGTGCCAGTGCCCTTGGCACGACTGAAGCCTCCCAGCTGGTTCCTGTGTCTTCCCTGAACCCCTCCTGTAGGTACCCTGTGCTAGCTCAAATGGTGGTGGCCTTCTGGAAGAGAGCTTAGGGCTCTGGGGGATCTTGGGCTGGAGGGTGGCATGCCTAGGGAAAGCTGAAGCATGTGTGGAGGGCAGTCTTCGAGGCTGGAGGTCCCACTGTGCTGAAGCTGCTGCTGCTGCTGCTTTCCAGCCTCCAGCTTTGCTGTCATGTTCTTAGTGCGACTAAAGCTCAGGTAATTTGCACATCTTTCTCGGCAGGACATGGCATTGGGCACCAACGAGGCTCCAGAGCAGAGCAGTTCTGCAGTGAGGGCCATCCCCAGCCAGATGCAGCAGGCAAGGCAGTCAGAGGCAGTGGCAGATGCCCTGTGTCCCATCTGCATGGGCACCATGCGCAATGCAGGCTGCATACCCTTATACTTGCACTGCTTCTGCTTTGGCTGCATCTGGCAGTGGGACAGCAGGAGAGTTACATGCCCACTCTGCAGGAAGCCTTTTGACCGTGTCCTGCACACAGTGAGAGTGGACGATGACTACCGGGAGTATGCCATTCGCCTGTCTGCCTGCCAGCAGAGGAACATGGCCAGGAATGGGGTGCAGAGGAGATACCCACAGTGGTGCTACTGCCTGCACCAAGGGCCCACCAACAGCAGCCCCGCAGTGAGGAGAAGGTAGCCTGAGGGGAGGGACTGAGCAGTGAGTGGGGATGCAGCTCCAGGGTCCCCCAACACTCCTGCCCAGCAGGCTGCAGGGGAGCGCGCAGACAGCCCCAGTGGTGGACCCTACCACCACATCAGCCTGGTGCTGTTGGTGCGACCTCTGCCTATTGGGGTCCCTGAAAGCAGAGACCAATAAACATCGGGAGCCTTCCCAGCACTGGGGCAGGCCGATCCAAGCCCCTTGACCAGCAGCTGGGCTATGGGTGCCGAAGATCAGCTCATTCAAGGGCCATGAGAGCTGTGTCCCTGCTGGTTCCTCCTGCTGGTGCCTCCACACCCCAGTTGAATCTGGTCCATCAGTAGCCCAGCTCCTCTCCTTCCCAATGTCAGGCATGTGCCAAAGCAGGTCTGCAGAAGCGGACCCACGGCCCTTGGAAACAGTGAGCTGCACAACACCCGGAAGAACTTCTGGAGGCTCTGTCTTTGCAGATACTTAGAAGACTTCTCGACATGGTCCTGAGCAACCTGCTCTATGTCACCCATCTTGAGCACAGGTATGGTACAAGAATACACCCAGAGGATCCTTCCAGCATCCATAAATTTTGTCTTGTTTTTTTTTTTTTGTTTTGTTTTTTTTTTAAATGGGTTAATGAAACAGTTTCTCACGTGAGAAGAGATGTGCCAATGGTGATAGGAAGTAATTTATTAAAAAAGTCAGAAATTTGATCAAGCTTTCACCAAGAGGTAATACTTTTCCAACCAGCCAAGCACCTCCTTATGGCTTGGCTTCAGTTGAACTGGAGCTCAGGTCTCTACGGATATTTTACTGTGGGGAATGTTAGCCATCTAAGCACAAATGGGATCCTATCCATAATGCAGATAGCAGTCCGTTGAGTCCTCTGACACCCTTTGGCAGGTCTGATGGAGGCCTCTGCTTCCTCCCACATGCAGCTGGAGCCATCTCATTCTCACATCTTTGGGTCTTTCCTGAGACGGCTTGTGATGAGCCTCACACATTCCCATGAGCATCTGAACAGCATCCCCTCATAACATCTGGGCACCTCCAAAGGGTCTTGCCTTGCATCCTGCAAGGACTTCCCCAGTCCTGGAGGTGATGACCCCATGCATGCAGCCTGTAAGGGCCCTGCACGGTGTTTCTGTGGCTGACCCTTCATGTCTCTGCAGAAAAGGCATGGGAGTCCTGGTGGACACCTACTTGTGCCAGCAATGTGCCATTGATCCAAAGAAGGCTCATGGTATCATGGGCTCTATGAGGAGAGGTGTTGACTGTGGTTCTGTGACTACAATGTGTTGGAACAGTGTGAGTTGTAAGGACCTCTAGAAATTCTTCAGTATAACCTCTTGCTATGCACATGTCCAGCTTTCATTTTAGAACCGGTTGTTCAAGGCCTTGGGTTTTTTGTGACTGTCTTCAAGGATAGCAATTTCCCAGCCTTTCTTTCTGAGCAACTTGTTCTGACTACCATGTCTGTGAAGAAAAAAAAAAAAAAAAAAAAAAAAAAAAAAAAATTCAATTTTTTCCTTGCTGCAACTTTTATCCATTGACTCTTATATTTCCTGTATGTACCTCCAAGAAGACTCTGGTCCGCATTTTCTACAAATCCACTAGGCAGTTGAAGACAGTATCATGATGCCCGCTCTTCTTTTGACTGAAAAATCTCTCTCTCATCCTCTCCTCATGTGTCCTGAACTCCTCCAATCATTTCAGTGTCCCTCTGCCATGCTCTCACTGCTCTCCCCTTCCCTACTAGGCCAGCGTCTTCTATAGGCGGCCAGTTTAGTCAGACATGATTTGACCTTCATGCTGGCTATTCCCAGTTGCCTCTTGTCCTTCCTGTTCCTGGACAGGGCTTCCAGGTTTATTTGTTCCATAGTCTTTGTGAACACTGAGGTAAGACTTGCTAGGCTGAAGTTTTCTAGATCAATCTAAGTTTTTGTCTTTCTTCAAAGTGGCTTTGATGTTTGCCCTTTTTCAGTCCTCAGAAACCTGCCCTGAACACCATAACCTTTTCAAAATGCCACAAAATGGCTTTTTTCCAGCTTTCTCAGGACCTCCAATTGTGTCCCATCTGCTTCCATGGATCTGTTTGTGTCAAATTTGCCTAAGTGATTCCCAGCTTGATCTTTCTGTATAGTGTATAGTATTACAATCCTTCAAATTCTGCTGCTAGGCATGGGATCTGGAAAGCTGGAGAGCAGACTTTGCCATTAAAGACGGAGCAAAGGAAGGCACTGGCCTTCTTCCATGTCATTTGTCACTAGGTCACTGATCTCATTCAGCAGTGGGCACAAATTTTCTTTAGTCTTTCTTTTGCAGCAAACATCCAAATAGAAGTCTTTCATGTTTCTTTTCATATACATTATCAATTTGAACTCCAGGTGGACTTTTAATTCCCTAATTTCATCACTGCATGCTCAGGCAAAATTTCTATGTTCCTTCTGGTGGCCCATAGTGGTTTTTACCTTCTACCCACTGATTTTTTGTGTTTGAACTCAGTTAGCCAAGTCATCCTCTTGCCAGAGCTGTTCAACATCCTTCACATTGGAATAGATCTTTCTTTTGCTCTAATTTTGTCCTTGATGAGCTACCCCACACCCTTCTGCCCTTCATGGCAACATCCCAGGAGACCTCACAACCAGTTCCCTAAACAGGCCAAAGTGTGCCCTCCTGAAGGCAAGAATCATTCATTATTCTGCTAGTTGCTTTTCTCATTTCCCTCAGGATCTTTACCTCCACTATTTCATCTCAGTGAAGTTATGCACAAACATGGAAATGAGATTTGAGGCTAGGTACAGAGCTGGCCATACGACCTAGTCTGGAGGGAGGAAATTTTTGGAAATTAAGTACACTCCTAACACTGGTAAAAAACGTGGAACATTTGCTGGCAGAGTTTGATGAATATTATTGTCCCCAACCAAGTAAGGCCATAGTACTAACTTATTGCTGTTGCTATTTTTAACTTGAACTAACAAATATGAAGACAAAAGAAATATTTATCATGCAGAGCTTAGAATTCAGGTATCCACAAGTAACTGAAGAAGTATTTAAGATTACTGCATTAAAAGCTATGTTACTTCTTCAATATAATTTAGCCATTTCAAAGACAGTGTGTAGAAAGCAATAGATCTAATCTTGGTGAAAGGCCTGCAGATAAGAAAAGGCAGATATGTACACCATAAGGCAGATATGTCAAGTCTCACCTACAGAGAAGTGAGACTCATCTAATTGCCTCCTGTCTCACTCTCTTTCCCTCCTAGAGAGGCGTGCATTTCACTCATTTTCAGCACAGCATCAGAACCTTTTTTTTAGTCCATGACCATCACGTGCCAGATGTGGCTGGACAGCAGCAGCCTCAGCTGGGATGTGGTGATGCCTGTGTCTCATTCCTGAGGTCGTGAAGCAGGAGAGAGGACAAAGACTGCAGTGCCATCCAGTACCGCGATGCATCTCGTATGGCCAATCTCCTTTAGTAAAAGGCAATTCACCGGAGAGAGCTTTCCCAGAACCATGGGATTTATACAGCTTTCTTCTCTACGGGTTCTCTACTGTCTACAAAGATATGAGGTCATATTCAGTGGCACTTCTATAGGGCTTTTGTGTTTTCTATCCAGACATTTATTTTCTGGGAAATTATAGGAATTAATTTTTAGGCCTAGCTTTCCTTATCAAATTTACTTGAAAGTGGCAAGCTTACCAAAAGCTTTTGGGAGGAATTTGAGGGGAAAATCATATAAATATAGGAATCATAATTGCAAATCCCTTCTTTCTTAAGGAAACCATTTTATATATATTTAAAAAAATAAAAAAGATAAAAAAATAAAAACAACATGGAGTGACAACAGCACCATAGAAGAGGAAGGTACCTGAAGCTGTAACAGTATCACGTCCAAAATCTTTCAGAATTTGCAAAGAAAAAAACTGTTAGACATATTTGCAATGATTTGAATTTGATTCTTCATAGACTATGTAGCCGCCTGCTATGTAATCCCAGTAATGTAGATAAATGGGCACATTAGACTGGAACAATGTGGCCAAATGTTGCAAACACTAACATCATTCTGGGGCAATATTAAAATGCAGGTAGCTGGTAAAAATAATATCTAAGATATAGCTTGGAGTTATTTATAAACGAGTGTACTGATTCTCCTGAGACACAGGGCAAGGCAAGCTGAGCCAGAGAACTGAAGGCTGTAGCACATCATACCCTAGCTTGTGCGAGGAACACAGTCACCATAAGCTGTATGCAGTATTCTCAGAGAATACAACAGCAACTCTTCAAAGAGAGAGATGTTTATAAGGGAAGCCAAATTTTGAAATAGATTTGCACGTGCTGCTTATAAGATCATTGAAACAGAGAGCTCCATAATCCTGCAGGACTACTATGGAATAAATTGGTGACGTGTCATCAACTGATGACCCAAGACCAAATGGGCCAACACTTTATCCAGGTGAAACTTGCAGCAGCATTTTAAATGGGGGGCCAGAGAAGTAAATGAGAATCCATAATTATCCCAAACCAATTAACACCATGAAATACATTAATTGCTCATTAACGTTTACAACATGGCACCTGCTTTTTTCCAAGACAAAATAATGCGACACTTGAGATACTTGTATGGAAAGGAGCCATACATAATCCATAAAACCACCTGGTAAATTTATCTACAATTTTAGAATTCTGTTTAAGCAGTATTTCAAGACTTACCGATATGCACACGAAAGCAGCGCCTCCTAAAATTGAGGACTAGTAACACTTCCTATATTGAATATATGTCTACCAAGTTGATTGTTCTAGTCATCAAATAAGGACTCCAGTTTGACCCTGAAAAATGGAGACTATTAAAGTAATACAGAGATTCTGGGATATGAAGGCAGCCTACTAATTATTTACAGACATTACCAGCTGTCTTTTTAGAATTTGTGTACAGCTAGTAAAGGGATGCTATTTGGCTGAAGAAAGGATAAATTCAGATGAAGTCAAGAAGTTTGTCTTTTAGCTATTATATAGACTGTTTCATAATTTGTATAATTTTCTTCAAATAGTCCTTACAACAAAGATTCACTCTACTTTAATAAACAGGGAATTACATCATTTTACTACTCAGCATGTTGTAAAAGATATAATATTTCTTCCCTTTACTCTGAGCTTGCCTAATTTCCAAAAAAAACCCCAAACTTCAAAGCTGGAACCAATCAGTGAAAATTACTGGATTTGAACTGCTACAGGATATATTCTGCCTTTGCAAGCACATCTCTTTTGCCTTTATATCTGTCTTTTATTTGTTCTTGTAGTAGGCCAGAAGTCCATGCCACCCACAGGAGTACTAAACCTTTTGCAGAAGTGTTATGTGACTTAATCATATATTCAGTTTACTTACTACAGCAAATTTAATTTTCAAAACACAGATGAATAAACAAACTGGTGAATTTTCCCCTCCTTTTCCAATAATGATAGAAATGGGAGGAGACATGTGACATCCTAAAGTGCTCTGCTGTGGCATTCATGTAGCATGAACCCTTTCACTTTCCATATTAAAATAGATCAGGATTTTTTGCTCCCAGGTCTCTGGTTGGTAGGTTTGCACAGAGCATAGTTTCTCTAATGAATGAGAATATTTTTCTGCTTTCTAGTTTAAATTTATTTTCAGCACTTTATACCCATTTTCTCTTGTATAAACATTGCCTGTTTAGCTTAAATAGGTCCTTTCCTTTTCTCATGTTCCCATTAAAACTTGCCTGATGTTATTTTAGACAGCAATCAAATACCGTCTCATATCACTTTCATTTTGAAAGGCTCAACAAACCAAGTTTCTAGACTGCTAAGGAAGCTTCTCCATTTCCTTGACCTTCTAAATAGCCATTTTCTTCATTTGTTCCACTTTGTGTTTTATATCTGGGATTTCATAGCCATTTATATTAAAACTTCACATGGAATTGGCAAATATACATATGAATTTCTTGTTCCTGCACTTAAAGAGAAGAACTGTGATGAAGGTTAGAAAGTAGTCCATTGGTAGCGTTCTTGATCTTTCTGATCTCTGCTCGTGACAAGCTGTAATTTTGGGGACAGGGGGTTTTTTTGTTGTGGAAGTATTTTAATTTGCTTTAAAAAGTAGGGAAATTATATGCTGGTTATGAGACACACAGGGATGACCTCTGCAGACTGAACTTCAAGTGCATGTTTGCCTATAAATTCAGAATGGAAATTGGATGACTGAGCAACCCCATTCCTCTCCTCTCCTCCCAAACCACCTCTAGTACCAGTGAATTTTATCCTCTTACTTGAAAGTGCTGCTGGGTGTATTGCTGTTCTTCTAAATAAACGTAAGACCTGTTGCCACATCCAATAAACGTGTCACGGACAACACAATGACTTCTCAGCCTCCCACGTGCATGGGTAGCATAGGACTCTCAGTGAGGCAGCACCAACCAGGAGCTTCTGCAGGCTGAACAGAGTGTTATATCAAAGTGAGGAACTTTACTGTCAAGAAATTACAACCTCAACATTGACATAAATGTTGACAGCACCATTTCCACTGATAGTGGTATCAGAGCAGATTATGATTCACACAAGACTGCCCAAAGAGTGATGATTTAGATGAAATGCTCCCAAATAAGAAAAAAAATCTGAAAGGAAAACTGCAGATGACAAGGATTTTATCAGGCCACTGCTGAGAATGGAGCACACTTTCTCTTCTGTTCTCAGAAGCATCCTGCCTGTAGAGATAAACTAACAATAATGAAATCTCTTTCTCCACCCATTTCTTTCTTGATGGCAGTGAGAGGCATGATAGTAGGGCATGATAAATCCTGGGTGGTGACTGCGTAACTGCAAAAAATGTCATCTTTCAAATACATTTCTACAAAGCTTTGAGGAACTTGGGGCCAAATCTGTTAATGGTGTGGCCTGAATGAAGCTAGTAAAGAGGTTTGAAGCATTAGCATGGCTCATAATTTCCAAATGCAACATTTGGAGTTTTTCAGTCTGATAAAGAGTAAATGGATGTGTCGACAGTCAGAATTTACTGTGGCGTAGAATTTGCAAGGTGGGTGTTTTTTGTGTTTGCGGTTGTCCCCCACCCCCCTTCTTTCCTATTTCATACATATTCACGATTCTCACTGTCTCACTTTCTCTCATCCCTAGATTAAAAACAAAAAAAGAAAAGGAACATGTTCATATCTAGCGTATATAAGCAGTAAACAGGGATCACTTCAACCTGTAATCCCTGAGGAGAAATTAAGTAAATGTTGAAGAGCATGCAAGAGTGCTGCAGATGGGGTGAGAAGAAAGATATTGAGCTAAAGCAGTGTAGGAGAACGTGGCAGTCATAGTGGTACTGCTATATCAGTGATAGTCTGATGATGTAAACTAGTGAATTTTTGTAGGGACAAGCAATATCTCTTAACAAATTTTCCAATATAATTGGAAGAAAACTACACTTTTTTTGATGATGGAAACTTTCCCCCTCCCCCTGAAATTGAACATAGAAATGATAATTTGGAAATCTAAATAGAATTTGACAGAAAAGGCAATTGATATCAGGGCAGAAAAGGTGAGATGATAATCAAACTACAGTCTAGCCAGGGACACCAGGCACAGTGATTTTCCTGCTCTGAAAAATTTATGAACAGTTTCTTTAAAACTACATGTGGTGAAGAACTCTCTGAGTCATAGACTAGCAGATAGCTCCCTTGAAAATAAGCCTATTGCAAGACATTGGGTCTACACAGGTATGCAGAAGTCCAATTTTGAGGGTGGATTAAGGTGACAGTCGCTGCCTGATATGTTCTCTGGGGGTCACAATAGGAGGTAACATGCTTGTATAATTGCTAAGAATGACATGTAGAATATGCAGTTGAAGAATGATGCTATAATGTGCATTTTCTGACAATAAGATCTATGTTGTGTCCCATAAAAAGACTTTCTGCTGAGCAGAGATGTTCTTGACACCAAGGAATAGACCTTAATCTGATGATACCAGGAAGGCAAAGATTGACTACTATCCTAAGCCTTATTGTATTGGTGAATTTACATGTATGTTTAACAGAAATGAAAAATTTGCTGGAAAAATCAATGGAAGACTTCTCTAAAATTTTTCTGAAATGGAACTAAATCTGTTTTTGTTTAAAGGAGAGTATTTGGAAGCATTCTTCACTTCAGTTTTTAAGAAAGGTAGAATTTGTTTTTTGTTGTACTTTGAGTTGAATAGAGGAACTCTAAAATGTAGATTGAGGATGTAGAAATTACAAGAAAGACAGAGTGATGCACAAATACAGAACTTTTCCCACCACAAGTAAGTTTAGGCTGACCATATTCCATAGTATGATCACCCTGAAGGTAATCTCTAATGTTAGTGAAGTTGGATGTAAAATAAGAAAAACTTAAATGCTTGATTTTAAAGATAGAATTGAATTAGCTCATGTAGATTAAAGCTAACAAGTAGCTTGCAAGTTTACCCAGTATGGTTTGGTATTACTCTCTACTTTTCAGTCCCTTTTCAAAATCTTAGCTTCCCTCATTTGTTGCAAAATCTGGCTGTTTTTGTGTCAAATGTGCTTCCATTCTGTTTATTTGCAAGCATCTACTGGATTTACCTGTAGGTAAAAACCAAAAATTTAGGGCTGATTATCAATATCTTGCAAAACTGTGCCCATATATCTATGTTTTTGAATTTATGTATGCAAAACTCCCAATCTGTTAAATATAGCCCAATCAAATATTTAATACTCATTATACTCAACAATTTAAAACTTTAAATACTCATAAAGCTCTCCTGAAATCATCAACAAGTATACTTACTGGGAAATTTTCCTCTGATCTGAAAAGTGGACAAACAGCTCTGAGTCCAAAAGACAAGTTTGCATTTAAGTTAGAACTGGACAAAATTATGATTAGGTCACCACTTTTATCCTCAAAATTCAGGTGTCCCTGGAGTAGTATTAAAAAATTTTCTGACACTTTTATCATGAAGATCTTTCTGTATATGTAACAGTGTGTGTACAACCAAATCAGATCTTTTCTATTTTGCAATATTTTATGAAATGTAACTTCATTTTATTCAGTATCGCTCATTTCTACTTACATAAATTTTAACGGGTTTATGATCTCATCTTCTAATCTGCCTAGGCTGTGTTCAGCGTTCAGAGAGCCTTAAGTAATTCCCTTCATATTCTCTGGTCGTGGCAGGGACTAAGTCTGCTCTATATACAACAATTTTTAGGCTACTCAAAGTAATGTTGCTAAAAAAAGCCATGAGAGACTAATCAACTTTCCTGCACATGTTCTTAATCACCCATATAATCCATCCTCTGTTGACAAGAGATGAGGTATTTGAGAAACTAGCCTGTATCCCAAGATTTGGCCTTCAATTTTTCTTAGAGAAATGGCATTTTTCACTGCAGGCCTTTGGTAAAGAACTCTTTTAACAAATCTACTCACCTTTATTTCTTCTTTGAGATAAAAAAGCAAAGAAATACCAATATAACACATGTTGATTCCTTGCAAAGGTGTATCCTGTGTTTTAAAACCATTGCCTTTTCAGCAAGCTGCTTTTGGGAAGCTAGAGCGGATGTGGAGGTTTGAGAGCAGCATAGGAGACATGGGGAGAGCTTGCTGGAATATAAATGTTGCAGTACAGTAATTATTTTTAAGAGCCGGGTTTAGAGGGAAAGAGGAAAGGCAAAATAAATTGGAAAAGGGGAAACAAAGAAGAAAGGGAGAAGGGAAACAAGAAGAAAGGAAAACAAATTGAAAGGTGAAGAGGAAAAAAAGGGAGTTTGAAGGAGGAATAAGAAGAATAAGGAATTAGAAGAAAGGATGTTACTCTTTCACCCTGTAATACCCTATTGCCACTGCTAATAGAAGGCTACAGGCTTTGTCATGAGTTTACAAGGCCTCAGATCTGTGGCTTGCCAGGCTTACACTGGCTGAACTTTACTTGACCTTCCTGTACTTTTGCTTCACCTGGTTTAGCTGTAACTGCAATTTTTCTAATTACAAGGTGACTATGACTGTTTTATTTTGCTTTTCTTTGTCTTTGTGTGATACAACAACAGCTACATACAGATGGCAATAATAAGCAGTTATTCTGCATGGAAGGAGATATTTGTGACTCTGACACAATTACAACGTAGAGACATACAGACCTGGTATCGTAGCAGAAGCCTTGAGAAGTGGGAACGTGGGATGCCGTGCAGAGGAGTGCAGGTGCAGGGTGATAATAGGTGAGTCACAGGCTGGGGCTGGAGACCCCATAGCTATAAACAACTCATCCGTGGTCAGTTAAAGAAACACAGACCTGGAGCTGGATGAAACTAGTTTTAGGGGTAACAAAAAGAGCAAAGAAATAGTATCTAACAGTCATAAAAGGGAACTTCTATAGCACATTTGGGTGTAACGTGGAGGTGCAGACTAATGAAGAAAGAGCAAGGTGCAAAAGCATGTTTGGAAGCATGTAAAAATGACCCCAAGTGGATCCTAGAGAGAGGAGGAAGAAACCATCCACACCAGCATGATATTCTTCCTGGCCGAGAACTCCAGATGCTGACAACTCACTGTAGTCCCCTGCTACCACCACTACCACTACCAGAAAGAAACCAACAACCTTGGGACTTGGAGGAGTAAAGGAAGGGTGAGCATAATAGCAGGACAAGGGGTAGAAACTAAAAAGTGTGTGTATTACAGTTTTAATCCTAGTATTATTATTATTATTATTGTTTCTTTTCTGTAATAATACAATGTTGACTAACAATGATTCTTGGATTAGACTGTTAAAATTTCAACTACGCTAACAGTAAGTTTGTATCTTCATGTATAAGGTGTGTTTCTCCTTTGCCCATAAACCAAGATTTTGATTTTAACAGGGGAAGGAAAAAAAAGGGAAAGGAGCAAAAAGGGGAAAGGGAAAGCAGAACTGGAAAGAGAAATCACAAGGGGAAAGTGAAAGGGAAGGAGAAGGGGAAGCAGGTTACAACATTTATTGCTAAGTAAAACAAACCTGTTTTTATCAGAGATGAGGAAGAAAGCAAAGAAAAAATATTAGCTGTAAATTGCTTTAAATGTGTAATTACTTACTTTGGAAAGCACTTCAAGCAAGTGTTCAGCTTTATCTGCCTGAATTATGTCCTAGCAGAGTGGTCAGCTTTGGAAAGACTTGAAAGACCTTTCCTTTCTTTTTCCAACTGACTCTAGTGACCTGGTCCTAGGAATATTATCTGCACAGAAGAGAAATTAAAATTACTCTCTCTCTTTTTTATTATTATTTGTTTGTGCAGCAGAGAATTGTGTGTTGGAATTTATTGCTGATACAGAAAGAACTACAAATGACCTGTAGTAGTGAGCTGTTCTTTCAGACCTCCAAAGGCACTTGGCATTGAGCTGCAAACATACAAAAGCCTCTTTAAGGTGACTCCTGCTGTTTTTCACCACTGGGCTCTGTAAGCAGCAACACTGCAATGCAAAGATAGATAAAACAAAATAAAGAAGGAAGAAGATTTAATTTGGTGTAAATTGACTTTGGTGGAGATGCGTCAATTAACACTGATGGAAGATCCGTTCCAAGAAGTCTACAGAACCGACCTTACCTTCTTCTCTAGGCAAATATTGCATTGATTTTGCTGAGAATCTGTTTCCAGCTGTCTGCATTTTATTTCAAGCTTGCAATACTTGGGGGGTGGTGGTTTGGGTTTTGTTTTGGTTTGGTTGGGTTTTTTTTTTTTTTTTTCCCCTTGTTTGTTTGTATTTCTAAGCTCCAGTGCTTGGAGTAAAGTGATTACAGAAAAAAAACATCAGTTTTATTTATTGACCGAGGCCTCATAGTACAGAGAAGGGTTTTGTGATCATAATAAGCAAGTCATTACTTAAATCCCCCAAACCACAAGAAAAAAATCCACATCCTTAAATATATATTCCAGTAACAGAGAAAGAAAGATGAAGGGAGGAAAGATTAGAGATTTTTTTAAGCCAACATCATTTTTAGGGACATAGCTATATTTTATAGGAGATTTATCAAGTGATTACCAAAATTTAATGGTAGGAATGTCAAATACTCCACAGCGTTACAGTGTCATTCATTTCAGCAGATTTATAGAGATAAAGTGGAAGACACAAAAAGTAAAGCTGTGTCAAGAGTTTTTATGCTGAGAAGAAGAACTGCAGCAGAACCATGCCTCCTCTTTGGCAGTGACTGGCATTATGTGTGTGCATTCACATGCATGCCTATAGATATTGGATGCATGATTCCTGTGTGTGACTGTCATTCATCAGACTAGCTTTTCATTCATATTACAGTATCAAAAATTCCTGAGGGGTGAGTCTTGCTGGCTTCAAATCATATCTTCCTCTCAAACCTGTACTCGTTTGAATTTTAAATCAAGGAGAGAAGAAAGGGGTACCTAATACGTATGTGTGGGGGAAACTGCAGCACACCTCTCCCTTTCATGCTGTAGCAGAAGCAAAGACAGTACCATGCTCACCCACCTTGTTAAATTTTTAACTCTGAAAGAACACACACTATCTCATCATGAGAATGGAGCAGCAGCTATTTTGTTTGGATTTCAGTAAGCAGCTTGCTAGAGTGATTCAATGGAGGGGAAATGAAGGAAAAACTAAAGATTAAAAAGGAAAATAATCCAATTCTCATCTACCTGAATTTAAAAACAAACAAACAAACAAAAATTAACAAAACTTTTATCAATTTAATGTCAGAAATTAACAGTGAATTAAATAAAAGCTGAATCAGAGTCTACGCTAGAATTAATGTATATTTGAACAGCTGAACTAAGAGCATCCATTTGCTGGTTTCCCTCAGCCAGAAATTTTATCATGGATGAGCTTTTTATTTTTTTTCATGAATATTTTCAAATTCAGGCATTTTCCAATACTCATTCTTGTGGGCTGTAACTCTCACAAGATGGAGTTCTCTCTACCTAGCAGCCAATGTGCAGTCGTTCCAGCATTTCTGGGGCCTGCTACCGTGTCTCTCACTCTGGCTTAGTTTTTGGGACTAAACTTAGTTGTATCTCAATTTAACTGTGGATAAAATAGTTGTAAATGTGTTGATTTCTCACAGGGCTTAGAGAAGCTATTTCTTATGTTTTCTCTCTGACTCACTTTTATTGTTCTTTCACTCTTACTTTATGTTTCCCTATCTGGCTTATAACCAGTCATTAGAGTGAAATCCATCCTCTCTTGAAGTCAACAGTAAATGTTCCCGACTTTGTTATTTTATATATATAATTGTAATGTCTTTGGAAAAGATACTCTGCTTTCAGTAAGATTCTGATCTATGCCACCCACTTCGTCTAAAAGTTAGAAGGCCCTAAGCCAGTCAGCTTAGCTTCTTCTGTGGCTAGAAACACTTCTGGAGGAGGGCTCATCCTCTCAAAAGAAAGATGTCCAAGTAATGTGGAAAAAATTTCCCTCAGGAGGTACTTATTTTTCTCCATTGACTACGGAAGGAATCTAGGCAAGTAGCTTAGATGAGGTGTCTATTTTTCAGAGTGATAAACTTAGTTGAAAAAAATGGGAACAATTCATCTCACTTAGGTTAAGACATCTAAGTTAGGCTTTTCAGTATGAACTAGTCATTCTAAACTCCTTTTATAAGCAAAGGAGAGATATAAGCACTTTTGCTTATTCCTCAGGGCTGTTCATTTCATCCTAAAATGGCTTGTTAAAATAGGTCAGATGACTTCACACTTCCAAAACTGAGAGAGATGAATCTGACCTATATGCTCAAAAGTACTCAGCACAAAAAGACTTTGATTTTAGTCATATTCTATACCATCAGTATAATGAAAATGAAAAATAATCAATCTAATATTTGGTGGGAGTTTTTAGAGAAGGAGAAGAAATACTAACCTTGAATTATTCTCATTACCTGATTCATATGACAATCTTTGATCTTCCTCTGCTTCTTCAGTTTACTTCCATCCTTAGAGATTCCTTGTTTAGAGATTCATAGTTCCTTTTTCTACTGCCATATCTTTATACAGCAGACCAAGCCTTGAAGTGAATATGGATTTGGTGGAGAAGGAATACTTAGTTACCTTTTGTGTCTGTTTCCCAGTACCTAAACAGACAGGTGTGGTAATCTCACACAAATGTCTAGCTAGGCAGGAAGATGGGTGCCCAGACAGAAAACTGAGGTGCATTATTTGTGTTGGTAGAACTATGGAACCTGTGCTAACACTCTCACCAGCTGAGAGTTTCAGATACTTACTTGCAAAGAAGCTATTTTCTACTCTCTCTCCCCTCAACTATTAATGTTGACCAGCATTATTTTGTTCTGTTTGATTCTATGTTTTTAATTTAATTGTGTTTCAGTATAGACGTCTAAAATGCTGAACTTAGAAAGAGCTTTCTTTTTGTGCCCCAAAAGGATGAAATTTTGTTCTTTTTTCAGGTCCCTTTGGCAACTCCCAAGACATTTTGGTCTCAAACTCTTGTCTAACCATGATGTCTCCATCTCCTCTGATTTTATCATTTTATGCATACGGAGGTGAAGAGGGTATCTGTACTAGCTCAGACCAATTCTATGGAGACTTATGAAAATTAGGATCAAACTCTTGACCTTAACCTTGGATTCATTGATTTGGATGCAGGAATCATAGGATCATAGAATCATAGAATGGTTTAGGTTGGAAGGGACCTTAAAGTTCATCTAGTTCCAACTCCCCTGCTATGGGCAGGGACACCTTCCACTAGACCTAGTTGCTCAAAGCTCCATCCAGCTTGGTCTTGAACACTTCCAGGGATGGGGCCTCCACAACTTCCCTGGGCAACCTGTTCCAGTGCCTCACCACCGTCAGAGTACAGAATTTCTTCCTGAGATCTAATCTAAATCTCCCCTCTTCCAGTTTGAAGGCATTACTCCGCATCCTATCACTACATGCCCTTGTAAAAAGTCCCTCTCCAGCTTTCTTGTAGGCCCCCTTCAGAAACTAGAAGGCCGCTATAAGGTCTCCCTGGAGCCTTTTCTCCAGGCTGAACAACCCTAACTCTCGCAGCCTGTCCTCATAGGATAGGTGCTCCAGCCTTCTCACCATCTTCATGGCTCTCCTCTGGACCCTCACCAACAGGTCCATGTCTTTCTTGTGCTGAGTACTCCAGAGCTGGATGCATAACTCTAGGTGGGGTCTCACAAGAGCAGACTAGAGGGGCAGAATGACCACCTTTGACCTGCTGGCCATGTTTCTTTTGGTGCAGCCCAAGATACAGGTGGTCTTCTGGGCCAATGATGGACTGTTCGCTGTAACTCATTGTTCCTTCAGAAGACTGTTTTATTTTGCACTCAGTGGAGTTCATTTAACATACTTTCATTCATTCATTGTTATTATTATTTGCAGGCATGAAGTGTTATTAAGAACATTTGCCTGGCATCCATGAAGGAACTGAAGCCTGGACAAACCTGGATTCAAACTTTACTTTGGCAAATGCTTCCTGCCGTAATCTTCTGTAGTCTACTTATTTATCATTTCCATCTAGAGAGCTTTTTTTGCCAAGCCCTGGAATAGCCAAGAGATGTGTTTAAGTCTGCAAAGTAAGTGTATTCTTGGTTGTTATTAGTCTCGATATTGCTCAAAGTCTCTTTGGCTTACTGTCCACCACAGCAGTTGGTCACTATTGTTGAAAAAACAGGAGACTAGATTTAGCCCTGATGGGTACTTTACATAAAAACACACTAAAGAAAACTTTTGGGTTGGGTATGAAAGAATTTATTACCATCCAACATGTACATCTACACCTGCAGCTCCTTTAAGATAAAACAACAGTCTTTGTGAACAGCAATGTAAAATTCCATAAAGAAATCCAGCATGTAAATTCAGCCATTGCATATCCAGCACATATTGTAGATGGGTACAAAAAACTGGATAGACTATCAACTGGTTTTGCCTGCTTTTTTAAAACAGGTCCAGAACAGATAAAGGCAATGCACGCAGTATACTTGAGAGCTATTTTTATAAGCTTCAGATCATGGATAACTTACCACCTATCCTCAACATACATTTCTCTTTTAGTATTATTTCTGTATGTTGCAATACCAGAGCGTTACTTCAGCATTACTACTTCTGCTTCTGAAAGATTGAAACTGTCATTCCCAATGAGATGGAGTTATGACTGTTCATACTATGTAATCCCTTTCATAAAGTCATTGTTACGGCACTGTAATGTTCTCTTATTTTAGTGGCTATTCAGATTGATTCTGAAGGGGAGGTTATGAACTTATCCCAGGTTGTCTGTCTAAACTCTGTATAATATTGTCAAAGTGTGATAGAGTAACATATTTAATGTGAAACTTTTGTTTCATTGTCTGCTTCTGATTTTTTGGTTGTAGGAATTTGTATTGTTCTTTTTATGCCCTTAAGGAAGGGCTAAAAAGAAACAGTGTACTGGTTAGGAGAAAAAAAAAAAAGAAGATTAAGAATCTACTTAGTTGTTTGCTCATCAGCCATACTACCTATATCTTCTGCTGAATGATTTTTACTTCGACAGTGCAATGAATATATCCTTCTCAGTTCTGTCTTTTGGGAAAAAACCTTTTCCGTCTCCAAATGAAGAATGTCAGGGAGTTAACTTATTGTTTCCCCACATTAATGGCCTTGGCATTAGGATGTATAGGATTTCTTCCTTCTTTTTTTTTTTTTTGTTTAAATGTGTGTTCTCTGGATCAGTGAACTGTTTCAGCTATGCTGTGTGTAGTCTATTTAGCAAATCCATTCCATGTTTAATATTCTGTATGTTTTAACATCTATGGGCTGCCATTGAGAAAAACAGCAGCAAGCACTTGGATTTTCCATTAATTCTAGTAGTTTAGCAATCTGCAGGCAGAGTTACATGGGATGTGGATCAAGAAATTTTATTGCCTCTATTGGAGCAACACCTTGCTTATGCTAGTATAATAGAACTAAAAATGTCCCTTTAAAAGAAAAAAAAAAAAAACAAAACACAAAACCGCAAACCCACAGTTTTTCTTCCTTATGCTTATTTTTTGTTTTATGTTATGTTCATTCATTAGGTAACCTGGTTTAATTTCAATATGAAAAACCCTTATTGAAAGTAAGGCTCACTAGAGCAATAGCTTGCAGAGACAGTCACCCCGAGGTCACTTGTTGAAATCCAGCACAGATCAGTAGCAACGAAGCCTCTTTGGCAGATAGAAAAACTCTTCAGTGGACTTCAATCCATGCCAAAAGAGTAAGTTCCTGTGGTGAAGTGTCAAGGAGTCGGAGCTTGCCCTTCACTGAAGTAAATTGCTGAAGCAGAGTCGATAGCTATGGCTACATTTCATAGGCAATGACGAGAAAGAAACGTTATATTTCATAGATAAACCAAGTCATTCACTGCTCTGAATGGTCAGTGCAGCACTTTTTGCCATCACTAACCATAATTAAAATAGCATCTTATATTCAGTGAGGAATTCTCTGTACACCCTCATTTATAGCAAACAGCTGATTGTGTCTATATCCTTATGGACACCCTGCTTATAAATGCTTTTTGTTTTATATGAGAGGCTAATAAAATAAGACTGTTCCAGAACGATGAGAAATAGATGAAGTTGAAGTTGAGTGAATTTTACATTTTTCATGATTTTCCTCTTCTTTCCTCCCAGTTGCTCAACTTCCCATCTTTTTAATTTGATCTTCAATGTTACATTGAAAGATAAAGAACATAAAAGCCAAGAACAAATTATCCAGACATAAGCATATTTCTCTTTGAGATTTGGTGGACTTAAAACAAAACAAAAATTGATTCTTCTGGAGAAAAGAAAAAAAAAACAACCAACCAACCACTAAACACCAAAACATATAATGGAGGACAAGAATAGCAAGGAACTATGAAAAGACCCCTAAGTGTGTGGACAAAAAACCCCCAACTGTTTAAAAGTGACCCTCTCTGAATATGACATACTTGCACGTAGCTCTTTGCCTAGTCTTAAATTCTGCTACTTCTCTTTTATCCCTGACAAAATGGTTTTTGTTCTAGAGTCACCCTTCCCCTATATATAACAATTACACTAAAGAAACAGAGCAAGTCTACATGTAAACATTATCTTTAAGAGCATTAGGTATATGCACTGCCACATAGCTGTGGGTTACAATTTACAGTGGGGAAAACAAAAAAAGGAACAACCCAGTTTCAAGGTAGGTTTTTTTGAGAAACAAACAAACAAACAAAAAACAGTGTTGGAAAGACTAGCAATCCAGACATCTTACCTGTGATAATTTTCAGGAATGTGAATATTTTTCTACATTTGCTTCGGATATATACAGATTTCTGGCATCATGCTTACACCAATTCTAATAAATTAAACAGTTACGTGGAATATTTCTGGACACTAGAAGTCAATTGGCTGTGAAACTAAATTGTAATAGCGGTCCCCAACACACTTTTGAACCATCTGACTTGAGATACCCCCATTTACAGATATGTTTTGGGCTTAGCACAAGCCAGGGACCAGTTTTCACACATCCACCTTCTTATGAAGGTAAAAAGCATTTAATAATGTGGACATAGCCTTCTTCATGCTGGTTGACCTCAATGCCAGAAAACAGTGCTGGGCACATTTAAACCGACAATTTCTGTGTTTATTTTCAGCTCCATCTGCTTAAAGGTCCATAAAAATTTATTTTCTGCCATTGTTAACAAGTAAAAGAATCATGGAGCAGTTTAGGCTGGAAGAGATCGCTGAAGATCATCTTGCCCAACCTCTCACTCGGAGAAGGGCCAGCTTAAGCTGTTCAGGACCTTGTTTGGTCAAACTTTGAATATCTCCGGGGGTGGAGATCCCACAAGTCCTCTGGGAACCTGTTCCAGCGTTGGACCACCCTCATGGCAGAAAGATTTTGCCCATATCTAATCAGAATTTCCATTCCGTTATGGCTCTGAGTCCATACTGTGACTTTACCAGCAATTAAATGTGCACCACGTGCCAGTCCTGGTTATGTGCTGCACAGGCCATAGAGAGTTAACTGCTGGGGACCTCAGCAACCACCCTGCAAGAGGTGGACTCTAGACAGTGCTGTGGTGGTGAGCACCTTCTGCCCTACTCCACTGGAGGGAATTGGCTCAGATTGCACTAGCAGTGCTCTCAGCTTTCTACAGCAGGAATCCAAGTACTGACGCGAAGCACATTCGTATCACGAGCTGACCAAATCCTTAACGTAGATTCACCTTGTATTTTCCCTCAGTATTCAGAGGAGAGCATGAGGCATTTCCAGGGGATTATTCAGAACTCGGGCAGGCAACAGCAGTTGGTGACCACCCTTGGCACTACATAGTTCTTCAAATTCTCTTTCTACCTTAGCTGTCACCTTAACTTCCTTTGTTGATAGCTGTAGGTATGGAGATCATAGTGACTTCCAGCACTGACAGAAGTTCAGTTCAGAAGTTCATTCCCACATAGTGGGACAGTAGCCATTTTAGCATCTTTGGTAATCTTTTGCCCTAAGCAACTATTTTGCTTATGCTTCGAGTCAGTCTTATGCTTCTTTCTTTAATAAATAAGTCTGCTTTTCTTAAATCTCTTTGAAAGTAAGTTATTTGCTGATGTTTCTGAATGTATGTGTACTGAAACCCACTGAATAATGTAATGAGATAAAAGAAAGCAAATAGGGCATTTGTAAGTCTTTGCCAATACAGCGAAAGGAAAATAGAGCATAGAGAGCATAATCTGCTAAACATGACAAGGAAAAAAGCAGGCAATTAGAGTGAAGAGTTATATACTCTGTAATGTGTGTGCATCCATATGGAGACTAAGTATGTGTGTAAGTATGTACACGTACAGCAATAAACATATATACAAATGCAAACATATATACGAATGCACACATGATGAATTTCTAATTAAGATGAGAACAACATTCAAGCCTAGACTCAAAAGTTATCAGAGGCCTTGCAGAGATTCCCCCTGGAGTTTCTGAGAGCTGGGTTTAGTAGCCAGTAATTTCCAATTTCTTAGATAACGTGTAGGACCATGGTGCTGATTAGCCCTTAAATCACGCTCTCCCTGCAAAAGTAAAGTCTTTAATTTCTTTAATGGTTAAAAACATGTCCCTGCTTTTCTCTTTTTCACCTTCAGAAGCTCTTGGTTAATTGTGATCTGGCCTCAATATTTATTTTTGGGTGCTGGGGATAAGTAAGGGTAGCCCTGCTGAAGGAAAATGCAAAGGGGTCTCATATTTGGGGAATTGCTTTCTCTAGTGGAGAAATGATACATCATTTTAATTCCTGCATTTTTAAAGTGATGCCTGGGGTTTTTAATCTTGAGTCTCCCTTTGACATTAATGGGAGTCATGTTGCTGAAATGAGCACGTGATGCCTTGATAATTGAAAGGAACCATGTGTGATAGAATCATACGCATTGAAGAGGTAAAATACCTGTTCCACTAGGAGATCCTACCAGTTTTCCTTCTAACTCAGGAAATGAAGATATTTACAGCTTATTTATTCATGTATTGTTCAGCCCATCTATAAATGAGTCAGAATAGCTGCCTTCACTCCATTCACTGGAAGATTGTTGCACAGGATAAATATACTTTATCAAGTGGAAATGTCCCCTTCCCTAATCTCATCCGATCACTTGTTATTCTTTTTGTGACCCATGAGTAATCCCTCTCACTCCACATATTTTACACCATTTTAGATATTTTCAGAACATTACCCTGCTTTCGTCTAGGCCCTGTTTAGTTGATTTATATGGATTTGGTTATTTTAATCTACTGACTTCATAAATCAAACCTTAAAGTCCCCACAGGGATTTTGACTATTTCCTTTTCCCTGAATTCTCTGGAATCCTGAGGTCTTTTACAGATATAACAAGAAAAACTTTTAGCATTGCTGCTGAGGAATCCATTAAAAATGCCAAGTGGAGTAATACAGTGTGAAGGTGTCTCAGAGATGATCTGAAGACCATGCTGGAGCACAGAGATCTTTCTTCCCCCTTTTTATGAAGACCATATAATCTATGGAAGGAATGTGCCCACCCTTCCTCCAGAAAAGGATGGTTTGTTTTTTTTTTTTTTTCCACTGAGCAGTTCAGAAAGTGACATCAAAGGTTTTTGGAGATAATAAGGTCCTTGACCCCTTCAGAGTCCATTACTGTGTATACTGCAAGAAAGAAGGAACTAAGAATCAAGATCCTGTAGTTTAAATATTACCTATGTTGCCTGTTGTTTTATCAGTTTACTCTGTTCTCACCCTGTCTAATGTAAGGGCATGACAATTTCTCATCAGTAACACAAAACATCGTTATATATATTTACTCTCCCTATTCATCCTTCGCAAAAATCTTGTACATATTTAAGTGGGAAGAAGGAAGACAAATGAAGATAATATACTCTTTTACGATTTGTACAAGGCAAAACAAAAAGAATTTACTGCAGCAACATTTCTGCAGTTCATAGTGTAGGAAACACAACAGATGAGAAAAGAAAATGAAAAACCCATCAAAATTTGAGCATGTATTTTTAAAGCATAGGAAAAATATCTAAGGAAATTAATTGGGTAAAATAGTCATTAAAGCACAGTTGAGGTTGCCACCACAAATCATTTAAACATCAAAAGCAAAACTTTCAGTCTTTTAATGTTCATTTTCTCCTGCACCCTGTGAAGAGTATTTTCTGGTTGCTGCTTTATCATATTTGCATCAAAAGGCCATGGAAGTATCTAAAGCACCCTGGCAGTGGAAGCTGAAATGGAGACATTTTTCATGAAAAAATGTAAGCATTTTCATGTGCTTATTCCAGTTAATTAGTAAGCAGCCCAAAAGTCTTGTGATTCTGATGGGAACATACATTCTTGCTTTACAGTTAAGGGAATTCAGGTTTTAAAACAATGGGCTATTGTGAGGGCAAAAGCAGAAATGGGTACAATTAACTTGTCTAAGACTAATCTCAGAAACACTGATTCAGAATAATGGCATTTCTCTTAAGTACCAGCAATCTAGCAGGAGGCTGCATTACGATCCTAAAAATTCCCCGGATTTCACCTTGGTGCCGTTAGCACTTGCCTGAACTTGTAACAACTCTGCAAGGCGTGTGGGCATACTCACCTCTGTTGATTTCTGCATGTTAACCACCGGTGTCTTCTTTAACAGCAAAATACAGTCATTGATACTGGAATCATCCAGCTCCAGCTTTCGGGAAGAGTACAGAGCAAGGTGTACTTGCCAAAAGAACAGGAAGTCTGGCTTGATGTCCCTTTTTGTTTCAAAGGATTCAAAACTCCATCTCCTGTTTCCCTTGCAAGTATCTTACCCAGTAAATTACAGGGTACGGTGACCGGAGAGATAAGAGGGTGATAGAACACCTTCTTGTAGCCTGAGATTGAGCTGCTCTTAAGATGAGAAAACAAGTCATGAATGCAGGACGACGGGAATGTGTTTTCCATTGCTGGATGTTTAATGACAAAGTTAGGAAAGAGAGCTATGTTCTAAGAACTGCTCCTCAAATATTCCCTCTGGAAGTGTAAATACAAATAAGCAGAAAAATGTACTCTGTGTGCTAGAAGCGCAGGGAGTTTCCAATGTCTATCTAACATAAAATTCCTTAGCCTTAGAAGAAATTGGGGTACAAGCACCCTTCCCAGCATAGTATTTAAACTATCAGCCTCCACCCCCAAGCTCCATCTTACAGTTCTTCTTCCATGCCACAGTTCCTACTTTCCTGTCTGAACAGTAGCCCGCTTTCAACAAGAGAGACAGAGAGCTTCATGGGAAATAGCGTCAATGGTCAAAGGCAGGAGCTTCAGTAGGTCTTTTAACAACCAATTTACACTACAAAAGTTGAACTCTACTCTCCTGTACTGTTTGAATTAGAGAACTCTACTCAGTTTAAAGTTAGCTCCTGCATGGGCAGAAGTGCTTAAATTCACACACATAATGATAAGTGTTTCCTATTATCTAATCCTAAGCAACACTCCAATCAGCATGCAAGTGCTTGGGCATCCTCCAGGTGACTCACATCACTTTCTTCCATTGCATTAATCAACCATTATAAGCACCCAGTCTCTTATTCACTGTGTGGTGACTTAGGTGTTTGGAATCACCTCCTTGTAGCCAGACAAACATATAAAATGTTTATTATTGTTGGGATGTCCATAGTAAAACACTGGAACACTTTATGGAAGTTTTAGCCTAAATAATTGGGTACAGTGAGATGGGAAGACAGAGGCAGAGCTGTGGTTAAACCTCAGCCATTGTGATTCCCAATTCTCCCTGACACAAACATTAGTAAGAACAAAAGCAGTTCTGGTACCACAATGGCAGAACATGTAATCCTTAGACTATATAATACTGTTCTTTTATAGCTGTGTCAATGCAATTTTCTCTTGGTGATGTTTCAAAGCTTGCACATTAAATATGAGGCTCTGAACACCTCCAATATTGAAGCTTTAGCTCAGTAAAAATAATAACATGAAAACATCAAGCCCATTCTCTTGAGTTTTCATGGTCTATTTCTTTGCTTGCAGGAAAGTTGGATGGATAAAAGTATTTACCTCTTAAATGTTTACCTAATACAGTATGAAGTGTTGACCTTAAATGGTCTTTACAGCTCATAGACCATAAAAATAAAATTATGAATGAGCAATTCTTATTCCTACAGAGCCAATGACTATAGCAAACTATGTTTTTTCCTACTCTTATCCTAAGAATACAAATAATATCATCTCGTACAATTACTACCATTCGCAGATGTCAATGGTCACTTTTGGACTTAACTTTAAAGCCAAAGGCATCAATACTGCTAGAAAGCAGGAAAGACTGAAGTTATTAGACAATGTCTTCTTGTATTCACTGCTAGAGTCAGTGAGCAAGACGTAGAGTCTTCTGATAAGGAAACACAGAACTTCCCTCGGTCAGTTAGACCAGACCATCTAGGCAGTGATCAAAAGAGACTGTAGACAAAGAAGCCCTGAAGTTCGCAGTTCAGATCAAGCTAATAAGTGCAAAGCAGAAAACCGTCCCTTTGAGTTGTGCAATAACTCATTTCTCAGCAGAATCTCGGCTCTGTGTTTAACACTGTTCATGTCAAATAAGCACTAAGAGAATCCATCCGTGGGCTTAAAGTTAGTGCCTCGTTACTCCTGCAAGCAGCTTTTTCCCCTTCCTTACCCTCACAAGAAGTTAACTTATTTACAGAGCCAAACTGCCCCAAGCAGCATTTCAAATCTAACAGCATTTTCTCTGCTGTCTTGTTTGATGGTTCTCACGCCCTGCCTAAGCCTTCTTCCAGATTCCAGATTCCTATGCTGCACCTTCCTCACAAACCCTGCGTTGCTGAGTTCTTCAACAACCAAGTGCCTGCAATGCATTTCACACCAAAAGGGTAGAAATCTCTTCACCTTTTAATTAACAGGCTGCATACGCAAGGTTTGCCTTATTTCTCTCCTTCCATGTTAAGCTCTGGACTAGATTACTGTCCACCCCACAACTCCCAGAGACACGCTGGAACAGGGACTGTAGCCCATGGGCAACCCATGCCAGGGCAGGGACACCCCTGAGGGACTGCAAGCATGGGCCACTCCTCTATGCTTTCAAGAAATGAACATTTGCAAAGATGTCTGACTTTCTTCTTTCTCTTCTTTTGGCTTTCAAGTGCCTTTTCAGAAAAGTCAGTCATTTCTAATAAGCAATAAACCCGTATGTATCCATATATATATTTCTTAAGCAAAAAAAAATTATACTATATTCACACAATGTGATGTTGCTTTGCTTAGGGTTTGTGATGAGAATCCATTACCAAGAGAAAAACTACAAAGCACTTGAAAAGCATTTTTTTCCCCCTTTCACGGCTGGTCCTTTGATCTCCTCATGTTTCTGGGTTTTTTTGTTTTGTTTTGTTTTCCCTTCCCCTTTCAACCTGAGGCATGAGTGATGAATACTGATGTGACAGAGTTTGGTCCTATTCAAAAATCCAGAACACTGGCATACAAACCTGTCCAAGTTGTTTATAATTCGTAGATCAGGAAGTATAAGATATTTAATTATTTTGTGAGGCAAGAGTTATGCTTTGCGGTACCTAGATAACAGGTTAAATAGCTTCTGCAGTGTTCCCAGTTTTAATACAAGGCACTGTGAGACTTTATGCAAGCAGCTTTTTCTGATATTACTGAAATGTATTCACATTTTGACAAAAATATTAAAAGATACAGCTAACTTTAAAAAGGTTGAGAGCTTTCTTTGATCCATAGCTCAGCTAGACTGATGCTAATTCAGTGTAGTTTCTACTGAGATAGTTAACTTTGTTTGTCTGCCTGTATGGATATATATAATGAAGTAACTGAAGAATCTGTTCATTTTTAGAGACGACCCTCTCAAAATGAGACTGTTGAACAATCTTGCAGAACAACCTTGTTTAGGAAAATGTACTAAATTTTGGGGGTCATCTTAGACCATATTCAGACTAAAATTCCATGTTCTTGCTGAAGCAACTCTAAGGTTCACCTGGGATATTAATAGGGCATTGAGGCGATAGAGGCTAAACTGACGGGATATAGCTGCAGCACATTGCTCTGTTGTGTGTCATTTAAATTGGGAGATTGCTTGCCTGTAAAAAAGCTGCTGATTACAAAGGAAACAACTCGGCAAATGCTTCGGGACATTAAAAATCAGGTAAAAAAGATATCATACTGAGCTCCACGCTTCCAGATTGTAATAAAATTGGGTAAACTATTCACCGTGACTAATTTATTCAAAAGTTGCCCCTTCTTGGGCTCATGAATTTATATCCAAACAGATTTGGATTTGTACAGATTTGTTACTCAATGTCACAATTACAGGAATAGCTGTACTTTTAATCCTTTCTTTGGACTTTCTCTTTTCACACTCTTCAAGTCTTACATTGTGCATGTGGCTTTCAGAGGATACGAGTTACAGGAAGATATTGCCATGGGGTAGTGATGATGGGTCTCTATAGGATTACTCTTTCATAGCTGTCCTTGTGCATATTACTACTGCACAGTAAATGTAAAACATAGGTAATATTATCAGACTGTATACTAAATTACCTTATAGTAATTTGTTCAGGAAGGCACAATTTGAGAAAAGAATCACCAAGTTTTCACTTTCAGATTAGGCTTTGGCTATAAGATGTTGCTCATCTTCTATAATTTACTGACTTACCTAAATGAATCAAGGTCCCTGCAACTCTCTTCCTTAAGAACTCGCGCTCATAGAATGAACTAAAGCATCCTGAGACAAGTAGTATATACCTTTAAAGTAGGATAAAAGCCTCATATGGAAATCATTGAAGTATTTCACACTGTGCACGCACGTGCATTATTAACGTTATGTCTCAATGACAGGGCAGATTGATGGGAGAGCCTCAGCAGCTGAAGTAGCTGGACCCAAAGCGATTCCAGTTCAGAGGATGGGTGGCCTGATTTATGCAAGATGCGACATCTGATAATATAAGCTATTTCTCAAAAAGATTCAGTACCTCAGGTTGTACATTAAAGTGGCTTTATGACCGCCAGACCAGAAGTTACTTGAATCTGATGTACTCTGAGGACAGAGAAAACTTCCTTCAGTTTGCCCTATTATCTATGCGCCCTTAAAAAAACCCCTTAAGATGGTCTCCCTGATCCTGTGTTCTTACAGCTTGGTGTTGAGGTCTGAGTCTCACAAAGCTTTTCCAATTGTTTCTTTAACACTGGCTTGACTCTGTATCCCCCACCTCTTTGGTTCCTTGGGAACCAAACTATATTATAGAAAAATACCCGGGCAAACTTAAGGAAGGGCTGATATAGGACATCTCTGTAAAAGACCTCTGTATGGTGTGGAGAGTATACCAAGACGTGTATATCGGAAATTCCTTCTCCACTTTCCTGAGTGGCTTTCCTGACAATTTAGATATTAAATTAATTCATTGCATACACATGACCAAACACAACATCAAAATAAGCAGGTCATAACATAATATTTATAAATTATTAGAAGAAACTTTAAATATGTCACGCTCAGAGTTACTGGATGGGTAGTTTAAGTAAATACGCTGCAGCCCATGGAGAGCTCATGCATTATTACCAGCCATTATTGTGTAAATGTTCTCTGTATTAGTAATTTAATATCAACACTAATTGTCCACTTAGACTGTTTATTATTGGTTTTGCTTCTTGGATGACAAACATGGGGGGAAAATCAAATATTCTGTGAGATCCCATTCAGATTTCTATTAACATTGACTACATCATTGTTGGGATATCCCTTACAATCAAAACCTCTAGCTAAATGAAAAGTGAAGAACATGGTAAAAAATGAGTCACAAGGGTATGGAAATGAATCAGTCATGACTGACATCATTTTCTTTGTCTTACATCATGCCCAAACTCAGATGGAGTCTCTGCCTCAAGGGCACTGTTACTTCACAGCTAGGACAAACTACATGTATATGGTTGAGAATTAATTGCAGATACCTATAGAGTATTTTCACGTAAATATTTGCTTTATCTCTTTCCTAAAAGAAACTTGTAACCTTATTTTGTGAACAGACAAAAATACTTGTATATACTATCCAAACAAGTGTGTAGTGTGTACCAAAATGATGACTTATAGAATCATAGAATGGTTAAGTTGGAAGGGACCTTGAAGATCATCTAATTTCAGCCCCCCTGCCATGGCCAGGGACACCTTCTACTAGACCAGGTTACTCAAAGCCCTGTCCAATCTGGCCTTGAACACTTGGATGGATGGAGCATCTATAACTTCTCTGGGCAACCTGTTCCAGTGTCTCACCACCCCCATAGTAAAGAATTTCTTCTTAATATCTAAGCTAAATTTATCCTCTTTCAGTTTAAAATCGCTACCCCTTGTCCTATTACTACACTCCTTGATAAAGTGTCCCTCCCCATCTTTCCATTAGACCCCCTTTAGGGAATGGAAGGCTGATATAAGGTCTCCCCAGAGCCTTCTCTTCTCCAGGCTGAACGACCCCCACTCTCTCAGCCTGTCTTCATAGCAGACGTGCTCCAGCCCTTTCATCCTCTTTGTGGCCCTCCTCTGGACTCACTCCAACAGATCCCTGTCCTTCTTATGTTGGGGGCTCCAGAGCTGGATGCAGTACTCTGGGTGGGGCCTGATGAGAGGGGAGTAGAGGGGTTGGATCACCTCCATCAACCTGCTGGCCATGCTTCTTTTGGTGCAGCCCAGGATGCACTTGGCTTTCTGGGCTGTAAGTGCACATTGCCAGGTCATGTTGAGCTTCTCATCCACCAACACCCCCAAGTCCTTCTCCTCAGGGCTGCTCCAAATCCATTCTCTGCCCAGCCTGTATTTGTGCATGGGATTGCCCCTACCCACGTGCAGGACCTTGCACTTGGCCTTGTTGATTTTCATGAGGTTCTCACAGGCCCATCTCTCAAGCCTGTCCCTCTGGATGGCATCCCTTCCCTCCAGCGTGTCGATCACTCCACACAGCTCAGTGTCGTTGGCAAACTTGCTGAGGGTGCACTCTATCCCACTGTCCGTGTCACCAACAATGATGTTAAACAGCACTGGTCCCAGTACCAACCCCTGAGGAGCACCACTCATCATTGGTGGCCACTTGGACTTACAAAGAATCTTTCTATTTCTGTCTCTTACAACTGGTTCATATTCAGCCCATTCTGGTAGTGAAAGAGACATGAGCATATGACAAGCGGACGACAGATCTGTAAAAAGTTCTGCTCACTGCAAATAAAAAACTCATACTTCTGACAGCAGCCACAGAAGAAGCACTGTAGACACCCTGCTCTAGATCACTGATGGTGGAGGGAAGAGAAGAAAAGAAAGGAGAAATAAAGAGAGCAGGATTTAATTATTCTTTCTCTCATAGAAATTCTGTATAAAGACCCAGGAATACACTATTACTGAGTGTAACTGAAGGAAAGCTTAATTGTTGCTATTGGTGCTGTCTGTTCTCAGAGCATAAGTGAGGAACTAGATTTCAAGGTTTTTTATACTTTAACTGCTGCCTTTCACTGGCCCTAAACAAATGCTTTAAAAAAGGAAGGAAGTGTTCTTTGTCTAGAGAGCTGATGAGCTTCTCCTTTATCCAGAGATGTATATTGTCTGCTCTTTTGTTTTCAAAGATAGATGATAAGAACTGACAGAATTTTATGTTTGCAAAGTGTTGTTTTTTTTTTTTAAGTTCTTCACTAAATATATATTTTATACTGTATTGCCGAAGGGATTACCAGCTGGAAAGTATTACTTATTAATAAGTTATTTAAAAAGTCTTATGTACTATTTTATGATAATTTTCTGTGGGGTTCTTTTAATACAAAGGTACCTTTCCCCCAAAGACATAAGTAATGATTTTACTTCTTAATCCTCAGCTTTTTAGTGTAGTTATATGATAACAAACCCCATAAAACTCACAGGATAAGTAATGTAAATAAACATGTTGTTCTTACCAAAAAAAAAAAAAAGAAAAAGAAGAAAAGGGGAAAAGGGAAGACAAAGCAAAAGGGAGACAAAAAGATTTAAATGTCAACTTGGGGTGCAGTACTGGAACCCCTGACTAAAACATCTTTCATGATTAAATTCTGCCTTATGTGTTTGTCCATCTTCAGCACATTATGGCACCAGGCTGGATGAGAACCTCTGGGATCTGCAGTAAAGTAAGCCATCATCATCAGAGCTCAGTTCTGTGAGTTACCGTTTGGGGTAAATTTAGCTGCCGAAAATGTATTCACACTTAGACCAGTTTTGTCATTGTGCTATCTCTTTGGAACAAACCTTTATTTGCACTGTCAGGGATAATCAGTTCACTTGCTCTTTTTTTGAGGGAGGGGATCACTTACGAAGCTTGCTGGATTTCATACTTTGCAGAGCCTGATACTTGCAAGGGTCAGCTTCATTCCTTTCATGAAGTGATCAGTGGGCAATTCTTACCCACTTGCAAGGTATGTCATGTGTCACTCCAGTTGCTATGCCCTTCAAAACATTTACATGTTTTCTTTTTTTTTTTTTTTAAGTATTAGAGTCCATTTCAAGATCTTCAGGAAAAGCCAAAGCTGACCTACGTCACCAAAACTGTTGAACAGTCAACCAATATTGCATGACTTGTCCTGAATGACTCACAAGAGAGTTATGGTATCTCAGAAACAAAGCACTAGTATTGGAGATCCTTCCCACTGTACTTAAATGTACTTTGTACCTATGATAATTAACTATTCTTTTTGAGTTTGCAGTACTAATTAGATTTTTTTTTTAATTCTTTTTCTTTTTTGGCTGAAGGATTGTAGGGGGACATGAGGTTCCTGACAGGATTTATAAATACGCTAGTGCAAACACAACCACCTGCAACCAAAGTGTTCAGGTAAGGTGGGCTGGTGTGAATAAACACCACATAAAGAACAGCAAAAGCCAGCAATTTAAGACTATCTTTGTGTATGTCTCATTCTGGCCTACAGCAAATCCCAAACTAATTAATTTACAGTTTGTTGAGTTTTCTGCTAAAAACCACATGGTGGGAACTAGTGCCTAGCAAAGGCAGGAGGCAGAACTTCAGCCAAAAAAAAAGACCTGTTTAGCACTGTCATATTCGGGCTCAGGATGGGTTCCCTGAAAGAAAAACAATCAGAATTCAAAGGCAACAGAGACCTAAAACAATTTGCAATTTCCATAACTCACAACTGTACAAGCAGGCTGGAGAGAATGATGGAATTCATAATGGAAACAAAGCAAAGTGACAGAAAAGTTGACTACTGCACATTTTTTATGGAAAGGGTGTTCTTGAACTTGGAATACATCCAGTGCTGGGACACCATACTGGCAATGGTGCAATTTGGAAAGAGGTTCAATAAGAGCAGCAGCTTCTTATGCTGAGAGCTGGGAGCTTGTGAATGGGGCAAGAGCTGGGTCTAGAAGTCATCAATGGTAGAGTAGGAAGTATCAGCTTCAGGACAGCGTTTGAGAGCTATTACGTATGTCATAACTGGAGCTAGACTAGATGCATTGCAATTGGGGATTGAAGAGATTATTTAAATTTGGCACTCTGAAGAAGACAGAAACGACGTAGTGGAACAGTATTTGGATCATCCTTGAGGCAGAATGAGGTGACCTCAAAACAGGTCCTCAGTGTAACGTGATTATAAGAAGTACATCCACCTCCCTCCAGTACTCTAGGAGTTAACATTGCTGAGACATATATGTATCCATTTGAAAGAAAAGAATCCTTTGCACCACGTAGTTTTCATATTTGTTTTCATTTGTAATTGTAAGTTTGAACTTATAATTGTTTAATTAGGTAAATTGACTTTTTAATTTATTTTTTCAAAATTCAATAATGTTTGACTATATTTTATCTGAAATAATGAACTCATACTGTGATAATAATCATGACAGAATGAAAAGAAAAAAACATTTGAGAGATTCCTGTTATCTGGCAACAAGTTCCATCCAGTGGATATAAACTTAATTGCAATATATTTCCTTAATGATCTGGCCTAATTGGGACTCAAAGATACGGTATCTTTTGAATGTCGCCTTCCTTTAACAAAGTGTTTGTAGTCTGCTCGATTTGAAGCACCTTTAAATGATTAGGTTTATGTATAAGTAATGATTTTTCTGAATATTTAATCAAGACTTGGAGAAAAGGACTGGCAGGAAATCATAAAAATTAGCAATGAGACTGACCTATTGGGTCGTCAGGCTTTTTTTCTTTCATATCCAGTCATAGAAGAGTGTAGGTGGTTTCCCCACAGTACATTTTGTAGCGCTTTGTCCGTTCTTTAGAATTTGAACATTTCATGTTGAAACAATGGCTGGAATACAGAAGGCATGCTGGAACCAAGTTTTCTTCTCACTTCCACTGCAGTAAATTAAAAATCTCATCACCACTGAAATCAATGCTATTGTTCCCTGTTTCTATTAAGGTGAAAATTAGGGTGCAAATTCCAGGCAAAATCACCAGTGGTCTGAATCATCCATTTGTGGTGTCTGTTTTCTTTGATGATAAAGGAAGCATCCAGTAACTACTTTCCTAACTTAGATTTACTGTTCTTATGTTAATTCGCAAATACTTCTGCTGATCATTCGTGCACATGCACTCTTTAATACTTGTTGAGCACACACACACACACTTGTAATGAATACGTTTCATCCAAACTGTACCAAGAGCAGCATGAGAGCAATAGTCATGACTTGAGAAGGAATGAACAAAAGGCGACGAAGGTGACATGGTGGCACCAGCTACTTCTGCTGTTGCTCCAGATGTTCTGCAATTTGAAGGACCCTTGAAAGGGAAGAAATGACAGGGAGAAACACAAAAATGGGGTACTGCAGCTACTCACCTGTCTCACATTGGACAGAGTAGTATGTTTACAAATATTTTTGTCTTTTCATTATCTTTTTATGTTCTTTTTTTTAGAAGCATACTTTGTTTGCTTTTGTATTTCTCCCCATCTCATTTCTCTTTTTTTCTTTTGTTCTTTTTTTCTTTTTTTTTTTTTCCTTTTTTCTTTAAACCAAGAAGGACATTAAAAAGGTACTTGACCCTAAAACATAATTGCACTGATATTTCAAACCATTACACTAGCTTCTGCTGCATTCATACTAGCTGCCAGCCATGAATAAAACACTGACACTCTGAGGCAACTTTAAAACCACGTATATATCACCCAAACTCAAACTGTCATGCACCTTTTATTGCAGTTTATTTTTTCCCCTGTTATTGCTCATTATCAAAACGTGTTCATGTAAACAGAATCTTTCTTTTCCTTTATCAGCCTGTACCTCTGCCCTGATTCATGAGTTATGCCAGAGACTAACTTTAGTAACATCACTGTGTTTTTTATCACGGGAGCTGCAAGAGGCCTGAACCAATCCTCCAGCAGATCAGGAGGTATAGACCTTGTATAAATGTGTCTCAAATTAAAAAGGCAAGAGAGAGACAGAACGTAAGAAGGAAGCCCAAGATATCTTCTTTTTACAGGGAGAATTCAAAGGCTGATGGATATGGAGATCATATACCAAAAGACATAGGGTGGGCCAAATACCTGAACAAGCATGCGGTGTCAGAGCCCGTGATATCCCTGATATCCAAGTTATCCACAGAGTCTGGCAAAGGAGCTGGTAAATATGACACAAGATCTCTGGGTTGTCCATGATCTGGAGTTACAGCTGAACACTAACAGCTATTGGTGGGTGTCTAAAATGTCAGTAGGTGCCTGTATATGGGCATGTGTATTGCTCCTTTTTTAGACTTTTAAATAGACTTTTGTCTATTTGCAAAGCTTATTAAACCCTGTCTTTTTCTTCCCAGAAACGTGTCCCAAGTAACACAAAATAAGCATGTTAACTGGTTTACAATTTCAAGCTTTTTGCATTTAGTTTCCATCAGACCCCATGAATCTTTTGTTCAAAGCTACACCACGATCAAGATCCAAGGTACATATGGGGGCTGCGTCCCTCTTCTCTTTCTTTCGAGATGTTTAATTATTTGTTGACTCTACAGAAAGCCTATGTACCTACCCCTGGGATGTAGACCTCTTGGTGTACTGGGCTTACAAATACCTCTGCCAGCTAGGTGACTCTGAACTTCACTGTACGTAGGGTATTTGCCCAAAGCCACCGTGAAACTCTGGGAGAGCATAACAAGTTGAAAACTGGTTTCCACAGCCATCAAAATCACTCTCACAGTAAAGAACTTGAGGTGTTCCAACATACTAATTTACAACAATGTCAAATGAGGCAGAGAAGGGGAAGAATTGTTAGACCATGTTTTACATAACATTTATATAATTTAAAAAAAAAAAATAAAAACAAAACAAAACAAAAACAACCCACCAAAAAAAACCCCTACCACTAAAACACAAAATAAGGAATTGCTGAAAAGAAAATAGAGTGCAAAATATTACCAGAATGCTGTTCCTACAGGCATGTGGGAGTCTTTAAGACTCTGACTTCAGTCTTCACATTTTCTTCCCTTTGCAAACACCAAGCAGATGAACGATGAATCTCCAAAATGATGTATTTTAATTTGGGAGTAGATAAAAGACTGATACAGATCACTCATGGGGTGTGGATGGGACCAACTTGCTTAAGGAACCTTTACTTTTACCTCTTTTACTTTTCACCTCAATTCTGCATGACATTTTGAAAAGACATCTCTTTAGTTTGATAGGTGACTTTGTGGGCCAAGTGTCTTACTTCAGGTCTGAACCTAACCAAGTGCTTTACCCAGGGGAAAAAAAAAAAAGAAAGAGGTGTTTTTAATATGTAAGTAGTTAGTGTTATTCTTTGCCCTCATCTGCCACTGCAAATATGCTTCACTTTGCCTGCAACCACAAGACAGTTGACGATCCTTACATCAGTGTCAAGGCTGTTTCATAAATCAGACAGCAGGGGGTGGTCCGAAAGCCAAATTCTGAGTGCTCTCCTGGGGTCTTAATGGGTTACCTTTGAATTGGAGCAAGCCCTCATGGGTCCCAGGCTGTTTGAACCCCATAACTGGGTCTTCCACATAAGTAGCTATCAAGCCAATGGGTCTTCTGGGTTCTTACTTAATAAGCTTAGAGGTTTTGCTATTAGAATAAATGCCAGTTCTTTTTGTTACTAGATTCCCCAGGCTTTCAGACTACAGTTTTAAGCACTCTAAATGCCACCAGTACTCATTATCCCACCTCCCACTCCCCAGTGGAATTCTTAAGTGACAAGAAGCTGGAAAAATACAGATGGCATAATTATATATTTTGCAGTTGATTAATCACCACAAAACATTAATCACATTTGATATAACAATACATAATCAAATTCTTTATAGTAGAAATTAAGTTTCTTTCTGATAGGGAATGGATTCCTTTAGGATATTGACATGGCTTTTCAGCATCTGTTTTGCACCAATTCCACATCTGCATTTGATTTAATCAGCTTTAGGGCTCTGCAAAAATATGGCTTTAAGGTTTGTTTCATGTTTCTAAGTGCACATGTTAATACTAGCAGAAGCGCAAATAGAGATATATAACAAAATACACTTTGTATGCTACACTTACTCGTTTTCCGCTTTCAATGAATCTTTTACTTTTCTCCTTTTAAGTTAGTTTGTTAAATAGGATAGAAAATTTCTTTTGAAACAATTCAAGTTGGTAATATATTGACAGAAGAAAGAGGGTCTTTCTGGATAGTACACCAAAGAATGAACTCCAGATAGTTTATTATAACTGCCAACATCAAAGGTATGAGGAATTGTTGTTGGCCCAGTGGTCGAGGGATGATGCCGTAGCTAGTCACATCAGATATACTTACGAACCCATTGTGCTGTCTTTGACTCCCCTTTCCCAATGGCCTGTCAAATACAGCTGTCCTGCCAAGGAATAATCTTTGGTGTTTGTTCAAAGCCACGATTTTATACCACTGGCCCGTAGTTTGTATGTTGTCCTAGGGTATGCTAAAACTGTTTTCAGCTCTGTCTTCAGATGTGGCTGGAGGAGGCCACAGCTTTCACTTCCAAAATTGTGCTTTACCAACCATATTATGGAACAGCCAGAGGCCAGTACGTATTCCGTCACTGCTGCTAAATCTGGGTCACAGTGCAGTAAAGCAACATAAAATGTGTAAGCCAGAGGCAGAATAATCAAGCAGAATTTGGATTTTATTGCCTACTACTAAGACACACTCTTCCAGAGATAAAACATGTAAACATAACTAAAAAGCAACTCTAAAATTCAGGAAGATAACTCCGTACGATTAATTCACTCTTGCTCATTTGTGTTTTAGTCCAACATGACATACATGCCTTTTTGATAGATTAAGTAATCTAGCTGCAGCACACAGGCTAGAGAACTTTTTCTGTTCAGACAAGGGATAATGAAGCTTACTTGGGATGTGGAAGCTCAAACTCAGCTCAAACTCAGCTCAAACTCAGTCTGATGGAGGCTTATGAGGATGTTTCTCCCCATTTCTGAAGGAACTTTTCTGACCACTAGGATAAACGGGAAAGGAGATTTCATCCTCTCTCAGACAGTCTACTCTGAGAATATTGTTGGCTTCAAGTGGAGAGAGGTATTCTCTCTTCAGCTTGGATTTATACATCTGTTTCTCCCATAGTGCACCTTTAAGTGTCCTCCTGTCTCATCTGTTAATCCCATGGAGATACATAAGTTACCTATATAGTCACTGGCACTTAGTCACATTTGGAAGACCGGTACTTCCTCTTCTAACTGTATGGGAGACATCTGTACCACTGTGACAGACTCGAGACTATTGGTTAAAAAACTGTACCAAGATGAATGCCCTGGTTTAAATATGAAACCTCTGACTTCCACAGGAGTTTTCTCAATTTAGATACAGAGATCATCTTTGGAAAAAATGGCAGCAAGGTTATTTTTCAGAGTTAAAAGACAATTTATACTGAATAGTACCTCAAACCACGAATTATACCGCTTGTTTAAATAAGAGCATTGTGCGAGCATTGTGCAATCAGATTGCTAAGGAAAACAGTAAAAAGCAAAATCAATAAGAAGCTGTATCTCGCATTCAGTGTATCCAGCTCTTGATTTTAATACCCAAATGTAGGATTCAGAATATACACGCATTGTAAAAAAAATAGTATTTATCATATGTTTGTATGAGGGACAGCAAGAGAGCAAAGCACGATATTTTTGTGTGTAATACTGTTTGCTGTTACATGAACATTATTTGTAAATTAACCATGCAACGTACAAGGATTTATTAAAAAACAAACAAACAAACCAAAAAAAAAAAATCCCACCCTACGTTAAACTAAACTAGATCAACTAGGTTTTGAAACAAAGAACTGAGGCATGTTTTCTGAACACGTAATTTGTCAGCTGGTGCTCAAAATTGGGATGTTACTGGCTTCTACGAAACACTTTTAGAGCTATGAAGAGTAGTGCTATAGAAATAAAGTGACTGATGTTCTGCCAATAGAAACCTCTAAAGGAGGTTGAAAAACACAGCGAGAGTTGCTTCTGAAGCTGGAGATAGGGAAGCATTATGTTTTATTTTGCCCTCTAATATAAGCCCCAAAGCATTGTTTCACTAAAATGGGTCTGCTACCTGAACTGAGTCCAACTCAGTCTCTTAGCACAAACACAGTGATGAAAAACCCATTCAGCGTGTCACTGTAAAATTTCCTTCTTTATTGCTGGAGTGAGCAGACCACAGGGTCCTCACATCCGCAGGTTTTGACTTCTATTTTACTGCATACTGAGGAGATGTAGAACCAGCTGTGCACTGCTTATTCATACCAGGGAACCGCTACTTGCCCAACATCCCCACTGATAACAAGAGGACTGCTTCAATTGTAACTGTTCACAGCTATGAGAAACCGTGTCTGAATCCTTAAGGACACACAAGGGTACTGCTGTGATCAATGGTAAATGTGAAAATTGCTTACTTACTTTGGAAAAGCTTTTGTTTTGACTGTCCATGAAAAATTCCCTTGTCACTCTAGTGTGCTTTGGAGCTTTTGAATGCAAGAGTTTTATTCCCTAATCATGTTTGCCAATGAGTAAGGAGAATTTCAGGATCATGATTCTAATCCTGGACATATCCCTTTGTCCCCAGGAAGCCTCTACCGAACCGAAGCTGAAGGTCTGGCAAGGGCTTGTATAGGCAAGGAAGCATGATGCTTCTGATACGGTGTTGTCTGAGGAGTACCTACAGAATCTCACAGTACCTTAAAAAAAAGTAGCCTGGAACATGTGCATATTTTCTCAGTATCTTTGAAATTAATCAATGTAGTTTAGTGCACGTCCTTTAGCCTGTAATGGTGATCCTTGTTAAGGCAAATTTTCCTTTCTAGTGCACTTCAAGCAAAGTAAATTGGACATTAACACTGTTGGATAATCTTTTTGCCCTCAGTTTGAATATTTAAAGCAGGATATAAAGTATCTTAGAGGGAAGAATCCTGGACTGTCAGTAAGTGGAAGAGCAATGAAGTAACAGGTATTTCTCATCTCTGTTCTTACTGTCCGACATTTCCAGGGACAGACACAATCTAGTCCTTTGACATAATTGACATAAATGTTAGAAACATGGTTTTCTGACCTCTGTGGGCAATACATACTGGCGTGGTTTTACATACTCTCCAGTAAATATTTATGCCTAGCAGCCTTAGTAGTCTTAGACTTCATCATCTTTACTTTAAATTTCTAAAGGTCTAAGAGAAGAATGTATGTAATTGGATGCTCTGTGACCACAGGATACTGTTCACTCTAAGGAATAACAAGAATATTGTTACAGGGCAGCATAAAAGTATATTTCAAGTGCAGCTGCTGTTGTGTTTATATAGTAGATATATCCAAACTAGTACAACTCCAGTGCAGATAACAACGAATCCTCAGTCTTCACTGGATTCTGCTAAACTGCATGCGACTACAGATAAAATTGCTGTGGGCAACAAAACAATGTAGATTAAAGTTAGATTAGCTTGTTCTAAGGTTAGATCTGGGATAAAAATACAAGTCGTGTCTGTTCCTTCAAAGAGTTAAGTTACAGCAAGGAACAAAAATCATTAATTGAGTAATCAGATGAGGAGAATATTCACTCTTTCCAGAATGGAAAACCTGATGGTTCTAACATCTTCACCAAGCAGGTAAAAAATTTTGAATTTACAGTAAATGCCTGTTTACTTCAAATATTTAACTCATTTAAGTTGTTTACGAAAAATCTCAGTATTGCAACAAATAACGTTTGCAGCACTCCTAAAGTCAGAGAAGAATATTTCAAAGCTGAAGAACTCCAGACCTATTTCTTTACTATGCCAGCTTTATAAATAATATAAATACCTCATCCTAAAGTATTTGGCATCATTTTTTGAAGACCAGCTTATTCCAGAGGAAAATGGATTGCAATTGAGAAAGTCATATACTGGTCAACATTATGCAAGACATCAAAGCGTACCTTGAAATGGCAATTGTAGATCTGCCAACAGCAATAGGACGTTTTAAAACACCAAAGGTACCTTGCTAAAAATATGCCATAATGAAAAATCTTTTCTTAATATGGCTGATTCAATCCCTATTTGATGTTTATGTTACCTAGAATTGTGTAAGGCATAGATCTCATTCTGGAGAAACATAAAGACTTACTGAAAAAGAGCGTAGGGGCACCTACACAATTCTATGTTCATTTGAATGAGCAACTTATCTAAAAGGTTCAGCAACCTTCCAATAGCCAATAGACGACAATTTTTGTATCATTATAATGTGAAGAATTTTACTCCAAATTAAAGTCATATTAAATGGACACTGAGCTTTATGTCTGTGTAAAACACATGACCACATACCTCAGACCCAGTGCTCTAGGATGATATTTATTCCACTCAGCTTTAGACACACAGAAGCTGAACACTCAGGCTATTCAATTATCTTAGGATAAAGGGAATTACTCTCTGAAGTTGCCCATCTCTTTCTCCATCGACTATAGAAGGATCACGGAGGGCTAATGTAAACTGAACAACTACTTTTTAAAAGGCTGAAGGCAGGTGAAATGAGTTGTGCCACAGGAGAGCATTCACAGGGAATTTTGGATGCACAGGACAAGGTGAGGATACTAAACATTCAATAAATGCATTTTCAATGGTCATCAGGTGATCAAAATCATAAGAAAGCCTTTTGCCATGGTAAGACTGTTTAAAAGCTCTTGCAGACTTATACAGCTGGAAATGAGTTTTTTATATCTCAACATTTAATAAGTGATTGGAAATTAATGTTTTTGAACACATATCTGCAGATCTGAAAAATAATTGGCTAATATAGAGACATCAAAATCCCCTCTAAACAAATATCAGTAAGGCAAAAGGTAATAGATTTAAATGGAAACATTTTACTTTAACCAATTTAAATAGGGGGAGGGGAAAACAGATCTGAGATACTCATCAACTTGTGTACTACTGGAATACCTGTATAATGCTATAGGTTGCCCAGATTTACAGACCAAGTCGTTAAACGCCCCTGCTTTGGAGGAAATGTACAATGATAACAGAAAGATGTCAGTAAGAACTGACTGCAGTGTATTTATACCCTCAAGAGTCCACTCCAGTGATATCTCTGATGTAATAATAGACTAATATAGATTCATATGCTAATACTCTTGCTCACATTTCCCTCAGTTGTTTCACAAACTGAACTTCCCTAGACATTCATGAGAGTTGTACCCGAGCAAGGACCAAGCAAAGGCAGAATCAGCAACTCAGGAATAAGTAATTTTAGGAAAGTACATTGATTAGCTATCTCTATTCTTGTTTAAACATATTCCTGCTACATTGTTGACTGAGAGGATTTGCATATGAAAGCAGAATGTGCTCCAATGTTGAGGAAAGGGTGAGGTGCTCACTGTATATTTATGGAAAATAAACTGTTAAAGAGTGACAACCAGCTCTGAAACTTAAGGGGTAGGAAGAAAAGAGAGAGAGGGAGAAAGAAAGAGAGATAGAAATCTAGCCGCTTTTGACAGGTATGCATAAATCTTCCTGAAGGGTAGAGTCACCTGAGGAAAGAGAGTGTGAGAGACCATTAAACTTTGAGTTTTGCGAGATTCCTGAGGAAAACGTGAAAGTTTGCAAGGCATAGACTGGCACCTCCAAATGCAGATTCAAGTTCATCAGGAAATCTCTTTGTCTATGAGGTATTTGGCTCAAAGGACTCACGTTAGGAGTCATGCCTCTTAGGGTCAGGTATTGGTGAAGGATAAAGTTATGCTTTGTAGGGTTGCTGAGCAGGTGCTGTTCGTGACGAACTGTTATTACAAACCTTAGCAAATTCAGTATTACTAAACAGTACCATTTAAATGTCCTGCCTTATAAGAAACTGGACTGGGCAATTCTTACTGTCGTGATCCAGCCTCAGCTTTCTAGGCCAATTGTATCACATGTGCAGCAGTCCTGGGCTGAGTATGAATGAGAGTGGCTATAGTTCATCTGTGTTGGAAGAAGATAAACAGCGTGGCCTCAGCTAACTCCCTTCCCACAAAGGGAACAGCACAGTAAGGTATTGAAAGGAGAAAAAAGTCTTATTTACCCTTCATCCCTCTATTGATCGGTTGCAATTCTCAACTTTGAGCCCAGTATTGTCCCTACAGGGCTTTTGGTAGAAGGTGAGGAACTGTTTGCTACTGGTTTGAGAGGTATTTTTTTGTTTGTTGTCATGAAATGAAGCAAAGAAGAAACAAGGAGGGCTGGGACTAGGTTAGGTGGCTGTTAATTGCCCACTTTGCCCACTTTCTCTATTTTCTGTATGCTTGTGAGGACAACCAGAAAGGCAGCATTGCAGTCCCTTCCCCGGTAGGCAAAACTTGCCTGAGGGTACATATAACATGTTTGTTCCTACCTTTCTTAGATGATGTTCTTGAATAGCACCTGAATTATGTTATTTTGCCTTTCTTCACAAAGTTCACACTCTGCAGAAACCCAAAACAAAAGAACCCACCCTTTCCCTCCACCACGGACTGTATTACATGACCGATGATTAGACACAATGATCTTCACTTCAAAAATCTAGAAAGACAAAAAAGACAGTGTCAGTGCAGAATGAACAGTTTAGAAGCTACTTAGCTCTAGGATTTGGCTTATGTTTGTGACATTTTTCCTACCCCAAGAAATTAGATCATAGAATCATA
>VYXH01007021.1:362421-408021 GCA_013397275.1 Burhinus bistriatus | reverse complement strand
CATCCGTCCCCAGGCAGAGCTCCATGCACTCCAGCTGGTCTTTGACATAGACGGTGACACCCCCTCCTCATCACCCGCGTCTGTCCTTCCTGAAGAGTCTGTATCCCTCCATTCCAACACTCCAGTCATAGGAGCCATCCCACCATGTCTCTGTGATGTCAATTAGATGGTAGTCTTCCAGGCATGCACATGTCTTTAGCTCCTCTTGTTTGTTCCCCATGCTATGTGCAGTTCCCCATGCTACCCTACCCAAGGGGGCTGGAACTAGATGATCTTCAAGGTCCCTTTCAACTCTAACCATTCTATGATTCTATGATCCTATGAAATTTGGCCATACTTTTGGAGTGACCAAAACTCGTTGTATGTAGTGAATTGGCTTTTGAAACTCACCCAACTAATTCTGTCAAAGATGACTGGAGTCTTAGTGCTGAGATGCAATCTGACTTTGGTGGCACTTTTATATATAGTAACTTACACTGATCTGTGTAAATCTAAAAGAACCAGAGGAAGGATACTGAATGGAGTAACAGGCATTTTTATCCTGTTGCTGGAGATTTTGAAGAGATTTTTTTTTAGTTTGTTTTCTTCCCCTGATTGAACAACAGTATTTAACTGGAATAACTGGAGGGGAAAAAAAAAAGAAAAAAAAAAAGAGAGAGAGAAAAAAACCCCCCTACATTCGTGGATTATGAACACAAAAAAACTAGCCAAAAGCAGCAAACATGAATTTAAATTCTGCTTCCAGCATGACAAAAACCATGCATAAAGCCTGAAGCTCTTCTGTTAACAAGAAGGATTTAGAAAAATCTGTCCTCATTGGAACTTGGTCTCCAATATGGTCAATACTTGAAAGCTTTAATTGCCCTAAGGAGAGAGTTCTGCTGCACTTAAATTTTATTTGAAACATTAATTGTGATGAGTAGAAGCAAAGGGTTATCCTTTCAATTCTACCTTCTAGCTTGATGAGCATGTATTTTCCGCTGAGTGTAGTCACAGCTACTCATTAAAAGACTTTAATACACAGTGCGATGGAAAGGAATATCAGCTATGCATCTCTGGAGAACACCGTCCATATTGTCTTAGATCATAACCCAAAATGAGCTGTTGATCTCACCAGTTCTCATTTGTTCACAGCATAAAACCACCACATGGTTTGGCACAGAAAGAATTCCCTGTCCAGGGAAAGCTGTGGCTTTTGAAGGGTGTAGCAGGTTTAGTACATAACTAAACACAAGGAATACACCAAGACCAGTGTTGTTTAAGCAGTGAACTCATTTGCACATGGAAAGAATATGTTATTTGTGCTTTCTACCATCAGCTACCTTCATGGCTTGACAATTTTTTCCTTCTCTTTTCATTCTGTGATCCTTTCTAATGAAGGGTTTCTTATTTCCAACCAGTATTCAGTGTAGACAGAGTATCTATGAGTTCGTTGTCTAGATTTTTGCATCATTTAGTAACAAACACAGCTGACACTGTGTTAGATGATCAACTCAAATTAAACCTCTCTTTCTCAGCAAACAAACATGACCTGAAAGACAATAACATCTTGGTCTACTGCATGGCCTTTCATTATTTTCCGAAATTAATGTTAAATGAACAGGATTTTGAAAAAGGTTGTTTCAGCTTTTGTGCACATGAAACTTGATCCTGCCCTGAACTATTGCATGCTGATTAACTCTTCACTATTGGAAGTCAACACACAATTACATCTTGTATGTCAGTCTTCAAATTTTGAGGAGGAAGTGTTCAATTAGCATTGTCAAATGAAAATGTAGACGTTCACTATATAGAAGGAACCTTTTGTTGACTTAGAGTCAAGCGGTGTCAAAGGCACAGCAGGAAATTGCCGTTAGCCAATCTGGACTTTCTCAACATTCAGCTCTGCATCCCATAATCATCAGCTTCTGAAGGAGAGCAATTTAGGTAGCAAGTCAATCACATCTGTAACTTTGGTCAACCCATCTATGGCATGCATCCACAGATGGGATGAAGATTGCTTACACATTCCAGCTCCTGGACCTAGTGCTTGGCTCTTTTCTTTATCAGACGTGCTAAACACCATTGGAAGACCGTTGGTGTTTTGGAGGCAAGAGATTAATGACTTATCTTTAAAGTTACAACAGCTGTTTTATTTTATGAAGCCTATTTTTGCAAATATTCATGGCTGCATTTGGTAATTGATATTTATTGTCATGCTCAAGAGATGAAATGGTTGGAAATTGGGATTAATATTCAAATGGAAGACTGAGTCATATGGAACGTTTTTAAGCAAACTCAGAAAGATGTGCTGAATATGAGCCCACATGTCACTTCCAAAAAAGGCAGTATTGGAGCCATGTGTCATGTTCATCCCATTTTTCCACCCCACAAGTGATGCTCTGTGCCGCGGTTGCGTGCAACAATTGTGAAGTTGTAAGCGTTGGCTGACATTGTGCAGCAGCTGTGCTGTGGTGGGGGAGTGGGCTTCCAAATGCCCTCCTCACTCAGCTGTAGGGAAATTTAGCTCACATATGCATCCTTTGTAGAAAAACCTTACAGAACTTAATGGAACACAAATTTTAGATAATGATGCTGGGGGAAGACTGTGCCCCTGTTAAACAGAATCTGCAGCTATTTTAGTTTCAACTAACAAATGGTTAGGCTCAGCATTGAAAGATGCAATAAAGATTCATTTGGTTTCTCTTGAAGATTCAGGTTAGTTGCAAGCTCAAGCATTAGAATTAAACAAATTAATTGGTTAAACCCAAACATGCTGATATAATGTATCTTCAGATTCTTAATCTTTCTCTCATTTTCCTTTGTATATGCGTGAAATGATTCAGCTCAGATATATTCTCTAACTTGCAAACTGAATTGAAGGATTGGAGAAAATAATATAAATAGTAAATACTTTGTTTAAAAATGTACCTTATCTGGAGGGGGAACTTTGCTGAAGATGTGTAGATAACTACGGCTAGCAATAAATATCATGAGGTAAACGTTAACTTAAAACAGCACCCTTTGTGTATTTATTGCCTAAAGAAGGCACATCAAAAGATAAAGCTAAATATTCCTTTAGGGTATAGATACAGAGTACCATAAAAGATTGAGTATGTTCCTTGCAATCAAATGCCTTAGCAAGGATTAGCAAGGTTGCCAAATAGAATCACTTTATCTTAACCTGACTTGCTATTTTTTCACATTAATTTGTCTTTACATTGGTTTGAATAACTCCTGAATGCAAAAAAACAGGCTAATTTTGGCAAAAAGTTCCAGAAATGCTGAAAGGACTAATATATAGGGTGATAGAATCGGAACTCAGCTGACAGACAGAACAAATTCCCGTATGCTGGTCTATACTTGTCCATCACAAAATCATCCCTGGCTCAGAAAAGTAGTTCAAATTTTCATGGACTACTTTTCAATTAGCATATAACACAAGACCATGTGTTCTTACCATGAATAACCATGAAAAATTTAGTTTAAATATGAGGAAATTGCTGTTGAGTTGTAAGTTAGGTTCGATCAACTTCTGGTGACACAGTTGCAAATCCATGTTGACAGAATAATTGATGGTATGTCACACTACTGATGAGATAAAGTCTTTGCTGATCTGCATTTTAATAACACAGCAAACACCCACCTCGATGACTTCACTACTGGTGAACTAATCTCCCAGTTCTAAAAGAGTAATAACAAATATTTCACCTTAGAGGATAAAACATAACAGCAAATAATTTTAAAAGAAGCTGGAGCGGTGTTTTCCAAGTTTTATGTCATGCAACCTTTGGTTACAATATGAACAGTCAGCAGTTTTTCCTAATTGGTAGAAATATAGCTGTGTTTGCAGTAAAGCAGAAAAATTGGTCATTTGATTTTTATAACATTAAAAGAAGATTTTACTAGATATTTAGTGGGTATAACCTCCTCTACAGATCAGATCAGTATACTAATGCAGATGTATTAGTATAAAAAGTCTCAAAATTGAAAAGTCCATTCTGTGGGAAAAATCAGTACTTCAGGAAAAGTTTTGTTATAAATCTGATCAAAAAGCAGAAAGTCTGAAGTTTCTCCCAGAAAACAAAATTCCTAAAAATTCTACCAAAGATTCTGACATTGGGGGTTTAGCTGCTACCCTAACTCAGGAAGACCTGATACTGCTGAATGAATTAAGCTTTGCTACCATGGGGAAGAAATTTTTCTCTGCATCTACATATGAAGCCCAGAAGACTAAGACAGACAGAGACCTCTCCCACAATTATAGATCTATGACACACACCTGGAAAACTTTCAGTCTGTCATGCACAGCGAGATTGTTCCAGAGTATAAGGTCTTGTGAACCCAAGAAATACCTGAAGAAGCTGTCTTAGGACCAGGAAAATATTCTGCTGGGAAAGTATCAAGCAAGTGGGACACATTTAGGATCAGTGTTTATGTCTCCCACCTTTTTGATCCAAGTCCTCGGTGACCAATATATTTCAAAGAAAAAATATAGATAGATAGATTCATATTATATACATATTATTATATATAAATATTATTTTATAGGCACATATATACATATTATATACATAGATGTAGAGATATTGATTAATAGAAATCAGTATGACCTGGGAAAATAGAAGGCTCTGCTGGAATCCAATTGAAAAAGTTCTACTGAAAGTTTTCTTTTTCAGGCCTTTTCTCTTCTTTTGTTTCCTTGATTCTTCCTGTCTGAAAACAAACCTTTAGAAATGAAGTTATGAATTTTTAAGGTTTCTCTCTGCCAATGAAAATAAATAAAAGTTGTTGACTTCAGTATCACATGGAATGTATATGAAGACAGCCAGGATAAAGAAATAATCCAAAGGCAGCGTCTTACTTGTTCAGGTGTTATTTAAGCAGGGCTTGAGAATTAGAATGTGGTAGTGTTTTTTGTCCTGATTTTTACAATGTGTTTGTGTAAAGGATGAGAGGTGTTTTTCTGGCTGTTAGTAGTAACGAGCTGGAGATCTCTACATCTGATAAACCTAACCTCTTCCTGCTGCAAGTGAGCGGGGGCATAAATCTCTTTTTTTTTTGCAGTTTATAAGAAATAGAACTGTATATTAATGTGAAGTTAATTCCTGGTCTTTTTTTTGTCGTGGAGAAGTAAGCATCCAGAGAGTACAATTATCACTATAACAGACTGAACGCTTTATCTATACTATTTATGGAGTAGGTATCTGAACTAACCATTGACTGTTTCTGATCCAGTTTGGATTTTCTACTGGAGAAGGGGCAGTAATTTTTTCTGAATATTCTTGTATAACCCAAAATATTTTTTAGGTCGCTTAAGAGCTTTGGTCAGTTATTAAAAAGAGCATGAAGAAAAGGTAATACACAGAGGCTAAGGAGCCAAAGTTAGAAGACCAGAGGAACAGCATTGGTAGAGACGGTAACAGATCTGTCATTCTTGGCCCTGCTGGGTGATTTCATTATTAAGAAATTAACACCCTCCTGAAGTTTAGCCTGAAAATACATATAAAATAAAACCTGTGTATACTGTAACTTCAAAATCTAATTTTCAGACCTTACTGTGACTTTTGCCATTAAGAATTCTGGTATTGAATTACTTCTTTTTTTTTTTTTATTAGGGCTTCAGCATTTCAGAGCATGTGACATTCCACTAGAACAAACGAAAAGCCTATCGCCAGCTGGCTCTTTGTCTTTGCTATGCCTCAGTTAAAAATGCCTTTCACTTCACTGACAGAATACCACATGCCGTGAAATGAATTTCCTTGTACAGATTCTTGGTGTCATTCATAAAAGTGTAATTAGATCTGCACCTTGGTCATGTAAGTAGTCCAAAGAAGTGAAACACTGAGTTCAGAGACTCACTGTTTTTAACAGAGGTACAAGCCGTGAGCTGTGCCCTTCAGCACTTTGGAATTGTCTGGAAAACAGTTAAAAACACTAGTTAAAGCTTCTAGTTGTTCAGATGTGCAAGTACATGTAATCTACTGGTGAGTTACTTCTCTATTTATCTCATTATTAACCTGCTTGTATGATTCCTGCAAGATGCTTGGTAGAATTGACTCAGATGTAGACTGGTCTCAAAAGCCTCCTGACTCTGATTATTCCAAAGTTGCTTGAGAAGAATTAGCAGTCAGGAATAAGGCATGTAATATTTTGCTGGCGTTATGCATGATGAGCGCAAGATACGTTTGTGGGTAGGCCAGGAGAGGTGGAGTGAGAGGCTGGGAATAAAAAAGAAAGAATGAACATTTAATGGAGCTGCCCTGTAAGGTAAATATACAGGATATTTGTTATACAAGGCTATTAGCAAAGGTCAAGATATGTTTCTACTGATCCAGTAGTTTATTATCATTGATCTTTGATAGAGATCCCAGTGATGGATGCAAAACTTAGTGATGGATACAAAGATAAAAGTCCTCTGATATTGTGTGAATTTACTGTTTTTTCATATTGTTTATTAGAAATGATGGCTTGGATGCTACAAGTTAGAGTTCAGATTCAGATTTTCATAAGCAATTAGATCTGAGATTCAGTGCATCAAAGCCTCTTCAGCTTAGATTCACAAACAGCTGGATGTGCCCTTATCATTCAGGAAGATTTTCAACAGAATTCAGTTTCATAACCCTGTGATGCCCGCTTTTCCCTCCTGGGCTGAGTCTTCCTACCTTCTCTTCAAGTCAGTGGATTTGCAGATGTGGTATAACTTTTAAAAGTGGGACCCTATGAAGTTTTGCTTCAAAAAAATAGGGAGTGGTAATTATGAACCTGAAAAATAATATTTCTAAATCAATAAGATTCCATGACATTTCATATTCTCATAATAAAATGAAAAAATCAGAGAATGTATTTCTCACAAATGAAAATGAGTTAAATCTATTGTGGGCTGTGGCTCAGCTTAACAGCAGGGCTGCATGCACCTGAAAAACAGGTTTGTAAAGGGAAGGCTTCCAGACACTACCTTATAAGAATGATAACAGGCGCCACTGTGTTGGAATACAGATAACAGCCCAGTTAAGAATGGTTTTCTTTGACTGTAGTCGTATGCAATTTAAAGCCAGCTCCTGAGTTTCTTTCTTGTGTCAGATTCATAGTGGATAAAATTGAATCTTGTAAATTCACTGGTTTATATTTCTTTTCTCATTAATTTACACTTACTTTGTAGCCGTTGTTACTCTAAAATTAGATTCATTAGCCACCTATAAGATGAAGGACAGTATGGTCTTAGCTGAAAAGAGTGATGTTCAAAAGCATGGCTTGCTCTTTCTATCCACATCTATTACTCTTTAGTTTATTATTATTTGTCTAGTATCTATAGATATGTTATTGGTCAGCATATTAACACTTCTTTTCTTCTGCCAAGAAAGCCACTCATACTAACTCTTAATGAGAACACCTTTCATCTTCATGTAGGTCTTACAAAGTTATGAGCAGCGGACAAATTGTCAGTGAAAAAATCTTATTTGTCACCCCACCATTCTCTTTTTTCCCCTTTCTCTCTTCCTCATCACAACTGAAACAGTTTATTTAATACAGTAGTCCTGGAAACAAAGATAAAAATCATCTTAACAAGTCTGATAGTCATCAGTTGTTCAACAGACATTACAAGACTGCCTTATCTCCTAATTACTCGGGAAGGCAGAAGCTGCACTCTCAGGGCTTTCCTGAAATGTGCAAATTTGTATTTCAGTTGTATATCCATCTTTTGCTTCTAGAGAAGCAAGAAGACGGTAGAAAAATATTCCATGGAAACCACTATGAAGCTTCCTGCCTCAACTGTTTTTGAAGTCTCTGATCCTGAAACCTGACTTCCTTAATGGTAAATACAAACAGCTTCAGAGCTGCAATGAAGCCAGTGAAGGTCTCCTTGAGTCTGTGCATCATAATATATGATGGTAACAGGAGAGCTAAGATAAAATGCTTGTAAATCCAGAATATAAAAACAGTATATGAAAGGAAAAGACTTGGAAGATTTAAGAGTCTGTAAGATCAAAATCTGATGGTGAGTTCATTTCATCACTTTCAAAACCTATAGGAATATTTTAAAAATTGTTCTCACTAAGTGATAAGAAGGTGAAGATTTAAGTGCGTGAAGAGAAAGGAGGTGTTAGGGATGCTATGAGTTTGCTGGATTGAGTGAGTTGGCTCCTAAGAAGCTGTGTTGTGTGATGAGGAAGGGAGAAGGAAAAATGAGGAATTCCATTCTAGTCAATAAAACGTTAAGGAGAAGCATTGCGTGAACAGCTCATTCTTTTGCAGCTTGATTCCTCCCTGCTGAATGTAAGGGCAATAAAAACTTTGGGGTTTCCAGGAGACAATGCACTGAAAATTTTTATTCCATGAACTGTTCCATTTTTTTATCAATAATATTGTATGCTGCATGTAAACAGCTACCAGGAGGGGTAAAGTGATAAGAAAAGGTTTAATTTACTGATGGAAGAACTGCATGGACAAGGTTTAAAGAAATTCAGTCCTGTGATGTTATTTTAAACTCATTGCAGTATGTTTCCTTCTTCACAGTCTGAGAAAAGCCACCTTGTTACTCTGCTCACGTAATTCCAGTTTTTGAGATTCCATCCTGCCCTAACAGGATCTAAAATAGCCTCTTCTAAACTTGCATGCTGTGAGCTTTTGTTTTTCTGTTTCTGAACACCCTGTTCTCATGAGCCAAAGCTCTTCTCTGAGGGGACATCCCGGTAACTTCCAAGCCATCCTGCAGGAGGAAATGAAACAAAACTGAGGCACAATAGGGAAACAGAAGAAATCTGCCATAATCTTTATACTCAGTTCTCTCAACTCTTGAGAAAATATCTGTGCATCCAGAAGCAGCCAAATCAACCATTTGGTCTTGACTTCTTCTTTCTTCCTTACTCAGATAAAATGTACAATGGTGAGCATGAGGGCAGGTCAGGAAGGACAAATGGCAGATGTATTAGAGAGTTACTGCCATGCTTTCTATCACTTGCAAAAGTGTGGCTTAGTAGTGTCTGAAGGCCTCTGATTGTTGAGATGAGATCTTCAACATGGCTATCCTGCCTGTATGACACTAAAAGTTATGAAAGATGGGTATTCACTTTGTCACAACACCCCTTTCTCAGTGATTCTTTCTGTAGAGGAGTGTGACTGAGGTTTCCAAGCCAGCCTCAACTTTTTTTCTCTGCATTTACCACCATGAAGCATAACTACAACGGAGAAGATGCAGCCTTTATCTGTCTATTCTGTGTGAAATTTGACCTGTGATTCATAAGAGATGATCCTCACTTTCCAGTCTGCCCCTCTTCCTGAAGGCTTCCTGCTCAGATTTGATTGATAAGTGAATGCATTTTCCAGATATGCTTTTTTGCTTTTTTTCACATACACCCCCCCCCCTTTCTCCTTCCTCATTTCTGAAAAGAAGCAATGAGGGGGAAGAAATGGACTGTAAAAGCAGCACAAAAGCAGCGATTTGCTGAATGATGAGAGCAGACTCAAGGGGCCTCCAGGTAAAAATGGGGGAATCGGACAGCGTAATACCATATGACTTCAAGACATGATGTGACTAGCATCCATACGGCATTCAATTATACATGTCCAAATACTAGTCTGTCTTCAACTACCATTATTCTCTTCTGGGGGCTCTCTCTGTGTCATTTAGCCCGCAGTGAAGGATGCTTTGTCCCTTTAGGCATAGAGGGGATTTGGCAGATATACTTCAGCTTGTGTCGGAGGAGGGAAGGACACGCATTTGCAGCTTGTCTTGGCAGCACTGCCTGTCGTGGCAGGTATGGCAGCTCTGTGACAAGGACTGCCCACACAGCTGCTCAGTTTCCTCTTCTTCCGATGTGGTTTTGGTACATCTGCATCCAGTCCTACTTTCCTCAGCCCATCAATCTTCCTGGACACACATCCCTTGGCTCCTTGACTTTCAGTGCATTCCAGTGAATGGCTTTTGGGTTTACAGTCGCTCAGGATGAGTATTTGTGTTCTTGAGGAAGTTTTAAGCTACCGTAGTACTGACTTCTCTGAAAATTTTCACAAGTGAGAGAGTTGGAATTAGGCCCTAAAGAATGCAAGACCAATGTGGTGTCTGAGATGCTTCCTATATGTTAGGTATTTCTTAATCAGGAAACATATACCTTCTTCCTTTTCTTCTTTCTGAATCTTCTGTTTAGGTTGAAGGAAACCTCTCTCTAACGCAGGCTTGCCTACAGTGTGAGAGTGACTTGCTGCCGTGACTAATGAGGACACAGGGGATGGGAATTCCTTTCTAATCACAACGTGAGATCCACAGCAGCTTTTAAAGAAAGCATCCTTTGAGCAAGGCTTAAAGGGCTACTCTATTGTTCAGAAATGTCTGAGAAACAGTCTGTATCTAGTATATTTTGAAATGTGCTTCTATTTCAAACTGTATGAAATATTCAAAATATGTTTTGTGTATGTTTAATTACATATAACTACAAATGGTATAGATGAGACACACTGTGTAGGTGATTATGCTGGGTTGGTCATATAGCAAATTAGTTTTTTTAATATTGTTATGATAATTTCTTTTTTCCTAAAGAAGATTTTATTTTTCTTACCTTTATCTAGCCTGCAAGTTTTAGGTATGAGCTTTCTCTTTTTTTTAAATTAAATTTACAGAAATCTCCTGACATTCGTCGTCACATAAATCAGTTTTGAATATACCTCTTCAGACAGATTTTGTCCAGACGTAGCTAATGATAATTGGTCTGTGTCTTCAAGAAGAAAAAAACCAGCTATTTATGCAAAACCATGAAATTTTATTCCTATTCCTATTCCTATTTCTGAATGCCTGTCCTGGTTTGAGTCATTAGTAGACTTTAAATGTCCGTTGGAAGTGCCTGCCTCAGGGCTATGCTGCTGTGTCCCTGGCCTGTCCCTGAACATTGAAAGTTAACTGTAGTCCTTTTAAGGTTTCCACACAGATAAAGTACAACATTAAAGACTTTGAGTGAACGAAATCTACAGCCACTTGAGCAACCTGTGTCCTCTCCAGTCTCTTCTTTCAGTGGAAGAGGAGAGAAAACTGAATGTGGAAGTGGAGAGAAAACTGAATGTTGCCTTGATCAGAGGAAAATGAGTGGGGAAGATCTGTGGAAAGTCAGCAGTAACTGTTCTGCCATCTCCTTTCCTGTGACTGAAGTACCTTTAAAAGAGGTTTATTTGTGTCAGATAAAACAGAATATTTCAGTCCTGCAGCAAAACAGGGAAAACACCCCGGGAACAGCACTCACTCTGCACCGATAGCCTTTGGCACAGGGAGGTTTCTCTCCCATCCAGAGAAGGTGGAAAAGGCACAAGCTAGAGTTTTTTGTGCACGCAGAAAGCAAGAAGGCCTCCTCCTCTTTTGGGTTTCTCTCCAGAAGTCTTCTGTTGCATCACCTTTTCCTATTGCAAAAGCCTCGTAGTGGGGTTGTGTGCAATATGGAATTCAGTCTGCCTCACTTGCCAGCCATTGTACTTGGCTTTTTTATTGTTTGTTTATCTGTTTTATACTCATCTTTCTGTGGCTTTGACTCAGACATAAATGTTTATAGACTTCTGGATTTCTTTTTGCTGTAAGCATTGTTTTTAATCAGTATAAGCTCCTGGGAAGTCATCGGTCCAGAGACCAAAATTTCTGTTTCCCTATATATAAGATAGCAAAAGAGGAACGTAGGAATCTGTTCCCACTTCTAAACTAGAAGTCATTTCCTTTGCTCGCTGTACTAACGCTTCTCAGACCTATGCCAAAACAGGAAAGCTTTATAGCTATTATATCTGCGATGTTGACCCCTATAACATTAGTGAATATGGACAGAAATGTTCTATGTTATACTCCGGTAAACAAGGAATAGAGACGAAACCAGCCACTCTTTCCAGAGTCTCTACACTTTCATGATGCTGGGTCATTGCTGAGCAGTAGCCTACATATCCCATCCATTATCCTTTAAAACCAAAGGTTCCCAACTGCAGTCCCAGGTGCCACTCCACACTTCACCTTCATACCAGCACTGTGGTTTAGGCAATGGTGTCCATGGGCAGTTACCCCATCACCTGGTAAGCAGCTAGCAGCGATCTGCTGGTGGCAGCATTTTGTTGTTGCTCCGTTCACAGTACTTGCCACAGGAATTTACAGAATAGGAGTGTAAATATTGGATCTCCATTTTCATCCCAGTGAAACAAAAGTGTTCTAGTGTAAGGCAGGGGGAGGATGTATTGTGCACAATCATTGCTTGGGGGAAAGAGGTGATGCTTTGTGAATGGAAAACCAGAGGTCACACACCTGCTGCTGAGAACTTGACACAGGGCCAATACCCTGGGCTTTCCTGAAAGAGACTCCTGGACAGCAGTAACACAGCAAAGTAAACCTGGGATCCCTTCCCTAAAACTTTTCATCCCCCAGATTCATACTTTTCCAATACATTCTTTGTAACCTCTGTAATATTCCAAGAGAGATAGTATTCATATTGATCACAGCTGTCTGATTCTTCAAGCTTCAAGAAACCACGTTGATCTCCAAAACAGCACATCTGCTGTGACATTATGGGGATTTTCAGGGCGTTTGTGCTGATCTGACTGAGGATAAAAAGCCCTTTGCAGTGTTGTCTGCCTGCATGAAAGGTCTAAGTTTCCAGTGATGTTCTTGCATCTTGGGTATGCAATAGCCACTGTGATGGCAGATATTGACTGTCTCTGAAAGACAGATCCGAATTTTGTCACACACGTGAATATCCCCACTGCACTGATGGGACTGTTTATGCACTTGGAGCAATATCCCCACGGCAGGACTGCACACCCCATGTTGTCTACGGTGTTTTGGTGCACTTGGATAAGTAAGTGTTTGAATTCAGTCCTTACTCACATCTCTTACTTCTGGTTAATGTGTCATATTAACTCCATAGATCATTTAATATGTTAATTTACAAAACAATAAGATTTTAATGCTTCAAAGCTATTACTTTTGAGGCTGGTTTGTGGTGTTTTCTCCTAATTTGTGCAGTTCGTCTCTGAGAAGGGCAATCTTTTTGCTATAGATAACATGAATGGTACAGTATAGTAAGTGGTAATCTGTGAAACCATGTAGCTCCACCTGGCCTAGATCACTAGACTCCTTCTCCATGCATGTGCAACTGCTCCTCATGTTAATGAGGAAAGCATGCTCTTTGAAGAGGAAATACACACATCACGCTTCACATCCTAAAACACTCAAGATGTTTTTTTGACATGCCAGAGATAAGTAGCACGACGCACAAATGTACATAATAGTTGATGAGGTACCATACTACTTGATGAGATACCATAATATACACAAAACTATTATCACTCAGCTGTCTTCCACTATACATACTGAGACTATCAATAATCACACTTGGTTTAGATTTCTGGGTAATATCTTGAACTGAATTCAAATACAAGTATAACCTGGCACTAAGCCTTTTTTCCTGCATTACAGGAAAAGCAGAGCTTATTCAAAAATGTTGTATTCAACGAGAAATTTGAAGCATGTATCTGTATCTATTTTGTGTAACTAACTGAGTGATTTTAATTATTTTTTAAAATGTTTTACACCCTCTTTCTTCTCCATTTTTCCGCCTTGATTTAGAAAATGCAGAAGAAGGAAGAAGGTAATGCTTTAGTTTTCTTATATTTGTGAGAAAATTGTAAACAAAACATAAAGTGAGTCTGACTTATTTTACAAAAATAAGAAGTCTGGCTTTGGTCAAAACACCTTTGAACAAAAAATAATAACTGCAGAAGCTTGATCAGACTCAAAGTTCATGTTAGAGCAAGAATCACAGTTAAAAAATGAAAATAAATGTAACAAACTAAAAATACTGTATTTAAATGAAGTCATAAAAATTTTTTTAAAAAAATCAGTATTAACTGGCAGACTGAGCACATAGAAAGTTGTACTTGGCAAAGAAAAGAAGTAAATATGTTCTGTAGAGTATTTTACACTCATTGACCACTCCAACAATTTAGATATAGGGCTTGTAATAAGACCTGTAATCCCTAGCCAGTACCTAGCTGGTACTCGTTTTCCCCATTGCCAATGAATCAGGAAACAAATGGCTAAGCTGCATTACAAATGGCTCTATGTTTGTACTCATGCTCTTACTTTTGCAAGGTCAAGCTCCTGATCTAACTGTATATCTAAAACTCACATTCATACCAATGAATACATATGTAAGAATGCTGTGTTTGACCTCATTTCTCCATAGAGTAAGATAGAGGAGAATTTGGTTATAAGTGGTATGAAATAATCTAAGAAAACATCTCCATCTGGAGGTATATACTACATTCAAAGAACTACAGATAATTATCTGGAAATGGACATTGTTTGGAAGACAAATGGATAAAATTGCAAAACCCTTAGATGTGTTGAGAGCAAAAATAGTAATCCATTCTAAGTACTAAAAGGATCTGAGTTGTAGGCATGAGCAGAGAGGGTAAAAAGATGACATAACACAGTTCATACCAAGTCCCTGCTTCGACATGTCAACAGGACTCTGAAACAATTGCATTTTGATACTTCCTAATATGTATACTGTTACAATTCTAATTTTCTTCTTAACTGCTTACATTTTTTATGTACCTTTGTGTGCCTTAAAAGGGAATTATGTCAATGAATAAAGCAACTTCACTCAAATCTTCAGAAAAATGCAGTTAGGTTTTGGGTTCCAGTTCTCTCCTCTCTTATGTCATGTTTTTATTGTTAGGGCCTTATTTCTATTTCCAGAGAAATGGGCTTACCTCTTGCATTGATTGACTTATGCTCCTCCAGATTAGAAGACCCAGCACTGAACATGAAAGCCTGTACTGGTGTATCTATGTCCATGTGATTCCACCTCGGTGTAAATATATGACCCTAACTGTGAATAATTAGGATGATGTCATAGTTAAGATTTTCATTCTTCAAGATATTTATGAAAAGTATTGATAAGGAATTTGAAAAGGCAGCAGCAGGAAACATGGGAATCTGCGTACTTGTCATACAGAAGAATGTCATGCAGGTCTGGGCGTTGCAATGGCTTTTGATATGGGGTGTCCTTCTCTCAGCCAGACTTAGGATCAATGTACAAATTTACACCTTTTCCTCTCTATCCAGAGTTCATCTTCTACTGCATTTCCTTGCTTATTAGATGACAAGGTTTCATGTGTTTTTGGGTTTTGTTCCTGGCTGAAAAACTCAGCACCACTCGTCCAATGTCTTCCACAACTTGGACAGAACCAAGAACGTGAACAAACATTGCTGAGGAGAATAAAATAAACAGGAAACACTTACTTGAAAAGCCAGATCATTACACGCTCCCTTGCACAAGTGTATTGCAATCCTATTTTATTGTGTGAGCCTCCATTTCCTGCAGTACAACTGCATCTGTCAGAGCACAAGAAGAGCAGTATTTCATGGGTGAGACCACTGTGGATTCTTTTCATTTGTTACCTTTCCGTATAACATTATGCCTCATTTACTCCGTGCTAGAAGAGCTCTGCACAGAGGAAGCTTCCTCGTTGGTGCTCCTCTGATTCTTACTGCAACAGTATTTGAGTACATCTTCAGCAAGAACAAACTCCTCCTTAGCTCCCAGTTTGGGGCAGAAAAGTATTATCCACATTTGACAGAGATGAAAGAAGACATTAAGCCACTTTCTCTGTACAATATAGGGAGCAAGTGCCAAGGGCTTGAAAAGTACCCAGCTCACTCAGATTGCACTCCAGTGCCCTAATTCATAGAGCAATTAGCCTCTCGTGTGCGTGGGGGCTTAAATCACTGTACATCATGCTCTCTCTGCAATGAATGTAAAACAGCGAAGACCAGCAAACGTCATCGGGGGCAACGCACTGCAGAACAGTGCTAAGCTCGGCTTCCCCTGCTCAGCAAGCGAGCTGCGCATGAGCATTGTGGAACAAACAGTATGGGCTCATCTAGCAAAGCCCCGGCAGCAGGGCTGAGAACACTTTGGTTTTAACTGCTGTTTCCCAGCCAAGTGTGTCACTGAGTCAGGCTCACAGTGGCTTTACTGGATTGTGCAATGGTAGAGGAAAGGATCAACTCCACTTTGTAGCTATATTTCCTGGGCAAATATTCGACAGTTTTCTGGAGAAAGAACAGCACTGAAATGACAGAAGTGACTCTATGATTCAACACTGAGATGGTGACAAAATAGGTGGAACTGCCTTCTTGCAGTGCCAGATGTTGCCTTCCACAGCCAAAGGGCCCAGTCCTTCCATTAACTGATCCTACATGGAAGGAGAGAGATCTTTGGGATAATGAAGCTTTACCACTTCTGAAGTTTGTGGACTCCTAGCACTGGACTAGGGCAGCAGAGATGCCTCTAACTTTTGGCCCTAATGTTACTCCATCCTCACGGTGCTCTACTTGCTCCATTCTCACTGCAACTCATCCATAGGGGAGAATGGGGAGGCCTTTTCTTCTTGTAGGTAATGCAAATTTTCTACAAGGAAAAAAGATGTTTAGTTTCTCGCACCTTGGTTATGAAGAAACTGCTCTGCAATGTCTGAAATCCACCCCTATGACTGACTGTTATCATTTGACTTTGACAGGCTTGAGGAGTGGGTCAATGTGAACTATGTGAAGTCCAACAAAGGCAAATGCAGAGTCCTGCAGCTGAGTCAGGCAATGCCCAGTATCAACACAGGCTGGAGGATGAAGGGATTGAGAACAGCCCAGCTGGGGATACTGGAGAATGAAAAATTGGACATGAACCAGCAATGTGTGCTCGCAGCCCAGAAAGCCAACCACATCCTGGACCGCATGACAAGAAGCCTGGANCTGACTGTTATCATTTGACTTTGACAGGCTTGAGGAGTGGGTCAATGTGAACTATGTGAAGTCCAACAAAGGCAAATGCAGAGTCCTGCAGCTGAGTCAGGCAATGCCCAGTATCAACACAGGCTGGAGGATGAAGGGATTGAGAACAGCCCAGCTGGGGATACTGGAGAATGAAAAATTGGACATGAACCAGCAATGTGTGCTCGCAGCCCAGAAAGCCAACCACATCCTGGACCGCATGACAAGAAGCCTGGACAGGAGGTTGAGGGAGGTGATTCTGCCCCTCTACTCCGCTCTGGTGAGACCCCACCTGGAGTCCTGCACCCAGCTTTGGAGTCCTCAGCACAAGAAAGACATGGACCTGTTGGGTTGAGTCCAGAGGAAGGGCACAAAGGTGATCAGAGGGCCGGAGCACCTCTCCTGTGAGAAAAGGCGGAGGGAGTTGGGGTTGTTCAGCCTGGAGAAGAGAAGGCTTCGACACCTTGCTGCAGCCTTTCAATCTATAAACAAGGCTCATAAGAAGACAGAGAGACTTTTTAGCAGGGCTTCCGTTTTATGATTCTATGATTCTGTGATCTAAAAACTACTCTGCAAAATCTACTACACTTATACAAAAGGTATTATACACGTCCTTAAAGCTTTGACATATAATTCAGTTTGCACTTGTTTTCCAGCAAGTCTCTGACCTTCCTATTACATTTCAAGTGTCTTCCATCCAACTCCTGCAGTCATGATGTGTTTGAAATTCAGCGGTAAGCTTTTCTAATAACGCAAAATACACAATTTTTCATCTATCCCTTACTTTAGAAGGTTGGATTTGCTAGGGAAAAAATCATTTGGGACTACTGTTTGGACTGAGAAGAAACAAGCTATTCCAGATGGAAAAATTAAAACAGGGAGGTACAGGGAACTGAAAGAGGTCTCACAGAAATCTTTGTGTAGCTTTAGTGACAAGGATTGCTTTACATTCTGACTATAACAGACATGCATTTCATTGGAGCTTTAACTCCAGCAGGGAGCCCAGCTATGCATGTTGTAAAGTAAGATAGAGTGAAAGGATAAATGTACGGTAAAAACAAAGTACTGAGTGTCAGGATGTATGGTTTTCAGACCTGGATTTGCCCCGGACTATGCATTGAAATAAACCATTTGATCTGTTTCTCTTGCCCTCTGAATAACTACCTGCAAAATTAATGTACCACTTACATACGTCTTGAAGGTGCTGGACTGTTAAGTTGGTTTCATGTAAGGTTATTTTGGGTGAATGGTACAAGTTGCTGAAATGTCATTTGAGGCACTGACAAGAGTACTCACCATCCACCTTTAACATTGTTCTCAATCATTTAGCTAAAATGATTTCAGATTGTTACAAGCTTTAGCCAGACAGTCGAAGTGGTATCATCAATGACTGTTTAAATGTATGGTTTTGGCCATGCACAGGGTTTTGTACTCTTTTTCTTTTTTTTTAGAGATCTAAATTTAAGCTACTGAAAGTCTAAATTTAACTTAACAAAAGTCTTCCTGGATTATCTGTATTACCCACAGAGAAGACTATCTTCCTCCAAAAGGTCGCTCTGAATATCCAAATGAGGTTTTCCTTTTAAACTGATTTTCAGAGGAGTCATCACTGACTATGCAGGGAATAGAAGGTAATTAAGCATGGGATGCACCTCACGAGGTTTCAATGCCTGATAGGTACACGTCTTCACCTAAACAAGTAATTTAGGCTCAGTGGGGAGAAATAAGAACTTCAGAGTGCAAAATACACATTTCTCACAAAAGATGCATGTTTGTCCAAGCAACTACAAAGAGAATTTATAGAGCTGATATTAAGTAAACCTCTCCATTGAAGAAGTCTCGAGTTACATTCCTAATGTTTGAATACCTCTTTCTTTCCTGTCCTCTACCTGTCCCCGCTATAAAACAGTTGCATTGATTATCCTTAATGTTTAAAGGCTAATACCTTGATTTTCAACATAGCTTGAAACAAAGATTACTATCCCCAAAACAGAAATTCTGACAGTAAATAATTTGGTCTGCCTCTTACTCTGAAGTGACAAAATTTTTCTTGAACTAACTTCTTGGGTTCAGGATTTAATTTGAAGGTAGGAATGCCAAACCCAAATAGGCCAGCACTCAGGGCAATCTGCCCAATTCAGAAGAGGAACATGAAGCTCCGTTCTTCTTGTGCCAGATGAGAACCTTATCCTCCACATTGTTGGCAGCTCTCCTCTGGGCCTCTCTTTTTCCTCTACCTCCCACTCTCCTTGCCTCCCTTCCCCCACTTCTGAAAAAGCTTTGCCAGGTTTGACTTACTTTCGTTCTCCATCAGAATAGAAACATATTTTACAGTCTAAAATCTGTGAAAAAACAGAAGGTTTGATTTCAAGCCAGCCTGCCTAAAAGAATCCTTAGCATCAGCAGGTCACTATAATCAGTTTTGCTTAAGTGGTCAAAAACCTCTGTTTTAAAAGAGAAAAATATGCTTTGGGGCAAGTATTAAATGAAAAAAAGAAAAGGTTTAGGAAATGGAAATTAAGCTAGTGTTTCAAAATGACTTATAAAAAAAAAATTGTTTCCTTTCTTTTTCTGGCTTCACTCAGTTTTCTATTTCTATGTGTTCCAATTGCATTTTAGTAGAGAGATATATTATTGCATTCTTTTTGCTGTAGATATTGCTTTGTGGTAAACAAAATTTGATCCTTTTTTTCCCAATACTTTTGTCAGGCTAAATAAAAATATTTTAACAATTTCTGAGTTTGTCTAACTTTTGTACTTTTGAGAAGTACACTCACAGCTTCTGAGTTCCTTTCTTTCAAAACATCGAAGAATGAAAAATCTCTGTCTGAATGTTGTTTCCCCCTTCATCTTTACCCCTTCTTAACATTACTCTTTCTGCTCTCATTAGAATATTAGCACTGTCTTGGGTTATGATCTAGTAGACTGTTGTAGAAAAAATAGCTCCTACAGGGAAGATTTTACTGGCCAAGGGTCACAAAAGCTTTTTATGAGGCTGTAGTTGATAACAGAAAAAAAAGACCCCAGCGCAGTCCTGTTCTGAAGATCCTTAAGTGACAAAGCCTATCTCTGTTTATCATGAAGATTTTCTTCTGCTGCTTGTCCCTTCTTCATCTTTAGTCTTGCTGCTCACTGCCTGTTCTGTGACCCTTTTTTCACTTTTTCTCTTTCAGCTTTCTGGGTCTCCAGCAGCAAGGTGCCTCCAGAGCCCGTGTTACAGCTGGATAAATCAGTTTCTTGCTCACCCTAGCCAGTCCCATCTCTCCAGCCATTTGAACAGTGACATTACCGTGAAAGCAAAATTGATGCACCTATAGCAAGTTCCCAGTGTACCAGGCTCTCAAACCAGAGGAAAGCCCAGGTGACTCTCAGGCGAGTAAACTCTGCTCCGTTCCTCTGCTAAATATGTTGGGTCATTGCCTGCACAAAGTACAGCAGCAAGTGTATGAAGTTTCTGCTCTTTCTGATTCTCAGCTGGGGGTTGACCATGTGCCCAGTCTTGCACAAAGCTTAAGAACATGTTGTTCTCTCCCAGAAGGTCACTGCATACGTATTGGACATATACTGCAGTACTTAACCTCAGAAGAGCTCTCCCAAAGTGATTTTCTTCTCCTTGGTAGTAAAAAAAGGGCAAAAAACCACTGCGTTTTTCACTCTGAACCAAATCAGAAGCAGAGTTGGCTGCTCAGGAATTTGTTCTGCCAGAGATGGTGTTATTCTTAGAGCACAGGGGTTGTTATATACCAGTATGCTTTTACAAGAATAAGGCACAAAGGCTTCAGATTTGATGTTAGATAGAAGGGTAATGTCTATTTGAATCAGAATTCTGCCATGACTTTTTAGGTCCATCTAATAATTATTCAGGTGCCTCAAACTTTGTAATCAATTTCTCACTTCCTAATTACTGTCAGCTACATGTTAGAAATGGATTAAATCCTTCCTGTGCAAAACACTTTGTGTGAATAAGGGTAAATGTCTGATAGTTTTCATCAGGAGAAAATCTTCTCCAACCTCTTCTGGAGGACAGGTTTAATCCAAACACATCATAACTTCAAGAGGGGAACAGCTGCTGTCTGGATCTGACCCCCTTCAGATCCTTCTCTGTAGTTACAATGTCCAATCGTTCTAATATTTCTGTTTAAATGATTATGTAGAGTATGGCATTTTGCTTCTAATATCACTGAAAAGAACAAAGGTGTTTCATTGTGCTTTTCCAGATTTTGAGAAAAGAGATGGTGTTTCACTATCCACACTACTTTGCAGAGAATTCCTCTAGTATTAATTAGTACTTCTACTTAAATTCAAGGATTTACAGGATAAGTGATATATTTGGAATAAAGCTGTAGAACAAGATTATAATGCAGTCATATTTTAGCTATTTTCTGGAAGCGTTCCTGAACTATGAATACCAACATCCAAAAAACTGCAAAAGTGCCCACAGAAGAAAAATAATTTCAGCTTTTGACACAGCAAAGCAGGCACACAAATATGGAATGACTTGCCACGGATGAAAGGTAGACAAAAAGTCCTCCTTTTCAGACTTCATCATTTGTACCACATTTTCAGGGCTAGAACCTAGGAATGAAATCTTGCTCTCATTGCATAGGGTAAAAATTTTGTCACCTGCTTTAAAGTCAGGTTTTCACAATGGGCCTTCCTAATAACTTTACTTGAGCTAAAGTAAACTTCTGTTGGTAGATGACGAGAGGAAGACTTTCTCTGTGAAGGCAACTCATTAAAAAGTGTTGCAGCCATAAATACATAACCAATGCTGTAGTTGGCATTGGTCTTGTTGTAAGTAATGGAATGGAGTGATGTGTTGTGGGTCTCATCTAACATGTTTTTAGATATATCTTGTGTAGATGTCTATAACAGATCTGACCACCTAAGGCTCCTTTCACTGTAAATGGAGAGAAGTCATCACTGTAAGATAATGATTCTGCTGACTAGCCTATACATATCCTAGCTATACATATATGTCCTATATATACATAGGATGAGATGAGTTGCTCCTGAGGAATGTCTGTTTTCTCCATCACCTTTCGAGTGACTTTGTGGTGGCCCTTATAGCCTGCATCTGGCTTGATGAAGTCTTTTCTCACTATTCAACTGCACTTTCATGATCAGTCTACATTTTCCAATGCAATTGCACTTCCATTCCATCATTGCAATCCAGCTCCAAGGCTTCTCTGACAACCAAATTCCAGAGCGGTTTAGCATCTGTACATGTTACATATTGCAGACACAGTGTGCTGAAATACATTGTAAAATTTCAGATTTTATATAGTATTTTGAGATATTTGAGTGAAAGCACAAACTGTGCAATCCAAGAGCAAATGTTCATTAATCAGCCTTGTATCATATGTGTTCTTCACTCTTTATTGTGCTGTTTCAGAAGCGTATTTCCAGACTAGTTCAGTCAACTCCAGGCAGATGGAGTCTTCTATTGTCTCATCAGTCTAAGAATACAGTCAAATTCTTACCTTTTGGAGAAGATATTTCGTCTGAGCAGTTCCATGTGTGCTAAAGTATATCCATCTGGCATCCCTGAAGGGAACTCAGTGTGATAAATATTACTACAAATTAGCATAGTTTGAAAGCTTGGCTCCAAAAGAAGGTTTAATTAACTGTATTTATTGAATGGTCTTGGGATGTGTTTTAAGGCTACTCCTTGCAGAGAGATGAAGGTAAACAGAGACTTTGACACTGCATGTGTGCGTTTGCGTGTGCAGACATATCTCCTCTGATTCTTTTTCTTGTCCAAAATACAGGTCTTATTTACTTGTTCCAGATGGAATATTCAACAATTTAGTCATTGCCAGTAAAACTTTTGGGTGCCTTAGCTCTTCAAAATGTCAATAACTGGGTTTTTTAACACATGACTCGGGGTAAAAGTGCTATTGCCAAGGTTTATCAGTCGTGCAGATACAATCTGTTTGCCTGGGAGTTGAAACAAGAAAGAACATGTATTCCAAAGTGTAAACAAAGATCTCATATGATTATAGTGCTGACTTATCTCTGGTTAAAATATTTCACAGAACAGCTATGGAACACCAGGCACATACTTATGGATAGGTATTCAGTTGGTAAATTGGTGGAGGTTCTCCATTTGGCAACAGCCAATGTTAGGTGCAGGATGAACAGCAATAGAGAAGCAGCCAGTTTTTGGAGAAAGGGTAGAAATAGCAGTAAAAGATAATAAAAGGCAGCTGGAACCACTCCTAGGTGGCTAGACAGACGGAAATGAATTCAGGCAGTTTTAAAATTAAATTAAATTATAACACTCAAATATGTGCAAAAATTAAGAGACTGAGCAACAAAAGACATTAGGAAAACATAAAAAATAAATTAAAAAATGAATCAACAACTGCTCAGCTTTGCTACTTTAGGTGAAATAAAACTCCAGATGGACCAATACCCAGATAAGTAAATATGGTAAGGATACTTCAGGTTCATATCATGTAGCTAGTACCGTACACTAAAAGACTGATCCACCTGCAAAATCTCACACACCCATAGTAATGTGTTCTGGAAGACGGAAAGAATATTACTTCACAGAAGGGTACTTGGTCAGGTCCTCAGCTGATGTAAATTGGCTTAGCTACCTTGATTTCAGTGCAGTTATGCCAGTTAATTCTGGACTAGATCCTCAACGGAAGTTTTTACTTGTAAAAGTTTCAAATGTTTCATTTAATGTCTCTGTGTTGGAAAAATTCTCTCTTCCACTCTTCTTCCATACTTCTAATTTGGTCCTATAATTTTCTCAGCCTTTCCTTTGCAGCTATTAATGCATTCTGCCGAGTTAATTAAATTCGAACAAGTATTTTCCAGAAAGACGTAATAGGAGTAAGGAAGGTATCACTTGAGTTCATTTGCAAGGTAGAGCAATCCCACTCAAAATGGTGTTTCAGTTACTGATTTTGGGAATCTACAGTTACACTGTCTTTTATTCTTTGGAATCTGGAACTGATATTTATCCTGATTTTTTTTTTTTTTTTTATAAGGCCCTTGACTTGACTCAGTACTGTACTGCGTGAGATTTGGTATTAATGTAATATGCTGACATATATATGGTCAGTTTCTCTTTTGAATTCATATCTGAAAAAAGATATAATATCTAATTTTATTATATAATTAGAAAATATATAATATACAACATATCTATAAGATATAATAAATGGTGATATTAGGAATGATAAGGGAAACCTCAATATGTTACCCCGGGTCTTACAAAATGGGATGTGCAGTTCCTAGATCAGAGGTTTTCTACATCATACTTGGAAACTGCTTACTCTCTTTGCTTCAGTTACCTTTTACTTCAGTTTAATGAGTCGTATTTTCCTTTCTTATCGGTAGCTAGTGAGGATTAAGTTGCTGGTACCTGAAGTGTTAACTTGGCATGGACAGGTGAAATGTGATTCATCCCATCCAATGTTGCCTTTTGTGCTGGGTCTTTCAGTGCTGCAGTCTTTAGTCTACCTTCATAGACAACAGAGCAAAAACTACTTCCTCTCCCAGGTCAAGTTGAATCAATCCCTGGGATGTCCATGTTGTTCTCCCTGGGCTAAAAAGAGCCTAGATTTCTAAATAGCTTAAACTTTCAAATAGCTGAAATCACACACATGTAACATATGCTACACGTACAGCCAAATAAACAGTTTTGAGAAGACTAGTATTTATAAATTGTGATATACATAAACCTACTCACATAGCCACTAATGGCCATTGCTGGCTGGGAATTTCCCAACAACTCATAGCAGAAGTGTCTGAAGGTGGAATTTGAGGGGGAACAGATGGTTTCAATATGTTATGATTCAGGTCAATCTTTGGGGAATATTTTGCAGATCAATCATCAAATATCTCTTTATAATAATCTCCCTGTTATTAGACATGCTGTGTGTCAGTGCTTCTGACTTGAAGGGGGCAAAATATTCATGGCTGGAAGGAAAATCTATGTGTATGATGATAGGTATCAGGAAGACATAAAACGAAATTCAGCCGAGTTTAGAGAATCATTACAGATCTATTCTGAAGGCTTAAATGATGTGTCACCCTTAAGATCTATAAACTTGCTTGTTTCATAGGCAACCTGTAAAAGGGATCTCTTATGCCTAGAGGGGGTCAGCTGTCCCTCTTGGGGTTTTTTAACTTTTTCAATAGTTAGGTTATTGGGCAGGCCATAAACTCAAGACCTCTGCCTGGAAGGCAGAAGCTCTCTGACCTGTGATTGCTCTGTTTTTGCCAAAGGAGATTGCAGGAGCAACATACAAATAAGTTTGGCCTCTGCCAGTAGGACACATTTGCTTGACCTCAACTTGCTCTGCTATTGCTTAGCATATGCCTAGAAAGTAAAAATTTTTAGTTATCTTGTCATTCTTCTTTACACACTATTTCAGGTTGGTAAAACGAAGTTTTGTGCTCCCTTCAAATCCAGAGTTCCTACAAGAGTTCTTGGGCAGATCCTGAAAAATATATGTGTGCATATACAACATATATGTATTCTTTTTCACCATGATTCAGCTCCAGTATTTTTATACTCTTTATTGGAAGTTCATCTTCAAACTACTTCAATTTTCAGGTGTTTTGCCTTTTGAAATCAAATCTTTCCCACACTCAAAATTAAAAACTGTTTGGAAAACAAATAAAAAAATGCTAATCAGTTTCTCAACTTATAATGGTGTTCAGGAACTAGTGTGCAGGGGTAATCTGTAACTATCACCAACCCCCATTATCATCAAATAGCATAATATATATTCCTGCAAATCATATAAGCAGGGTGGACTGCGTTCTTCCCTGTTATTTAATGAGGTCTAGAACAAATCTAGGAAATTACTAATCTCTTATGATGAGCAGGACAATCAGTTTTCGTGTTGGGATAGAGAAGCTTGCATGATTTACTTTGGTAAAAACTCAAAGGCTTGTAAACATTCAGAGTTACGATCATTGACCAAGAACAAGATAAGCATGGTGATGCTCAGCCAGTGGTATTGTTTATTCTTTTGATCTTTCATTTTTCTTCCTTTTCTTCCCACTGACTGTAACACCTACTTTTAGAAGCTAATAATCTGCATTCATACATTTGATAATGTGAAATCATAAAATCATAGAATCATAGAATGGTTTAGGTTGGAAGGGACCTTAAAGGTCATCTAGTTCCAACCCCACCTGCCATGGGCAAGGACACCTCCCACTAGATCAGGTTGCTCAAAGCCTCATCAAACCTGGCCTTGAACACTTCCAGGGATGGGGCATCCACAACTTCTCTGGGCAACCTGTCCCAGTGTCTCACCACCCTTGGAGTGAAAAATTTGTTCCTGATATCTATTCTAAATCTAACCTTTTACAGTTTGAAGCCATTACCCCTCATCCTGACACTACATGCCCTTGTGAAAAGTCCCTCTCCAGATTTCTTGTAGGCCCCTTTCAGATACTGGAAGGCTGCTATAAGGTCTCTGTGGAGCCTTCTCTTCTCCAGGCTGAACCATCCCAACTCTCTCAGCCTGTCCTCATAGCAGAGGTACTCTAACCCTTATTAAAATGTAATATTTTCATCTGCATGACCATATAAAGACTCTGTTTTTCCCCATCTTACTTCTCTGCAGGAAATGGAGAGAAATCCAGGCACTTAGATACTGCTGGCTATAGGTGTAATTTAGTTTCCATATAATTAGGGCTGCCTTTATTGACAATTTTTTCTACTTGTTTATTATCACTTTAGACTCTTATCACTGTACCTAATGCTTTATCTTTACAATTTGGAGCTGTGGGTTTTATAACTTGTTCTGCTGAAAGCTGAATGATAAGGGATAGTTGTGTAATGTACCAAATCTTGATGTCTTACAATGCCAGTGATGACAGATTAGAAAACTTGAGCTCCAAATAATAGCTTAGACCCATTAGCATTAGCAATTACATTTACACCTCTCTTCTCATTTCTTTGTGATGAGGTAATTTTGCCTGATTTTGTGCTATTGCTGTGTTTGCTATATCCTTTTGCTTCTTGAAGAGCTAAAAGGAAAGGCACAAAATCCTGTGCTAATTTGCATTTTGTTTTTCTGTTTTAATCTCTGATCAGTACTCTGGATTGCCTCAGATAGTGTTAGGGAGCCCAGCAGTTTTAGGGCATGGCTGGACTTGCAGTATAGATACAGATCTACAGCATCAGGCTTACTTTTTCCTAACACACCACTCTTGGGAGGTCTGCTACACTAAATCCTACTGACCGATTCAGTGGGAAATTACAGAGCTATAAAATACTGCTGTCCTAACAGTAATCCACTGGAGTTTATAATTTATATATTAGCCAAGATTAACTTTAGCAAACTGTGTAGTTGAACTGAATTTTCTGCTCCATATGGAAAATTAGACTCCTCTTTGAAGATCTGTTTCTCTCACCCATCTGTTTTCTCCTCTGGATTTCCCCTGCCTTCAGAGATGATATACTGGGTCTCTACTGCAGTTCTTCATGCAAGCCAACGGTCATTGACATTGTCCTAAAATTGGAGTGGGAGTCACTTTAAGAATTCTGAAAATGTGAGTATAAAACACACTTTATGAATAGTATAATGAATACTTTACAAACCTCAGTGTGTTGATAGGTTTTATTAACTTTCCATGGAATCTTTTAGGTGTTTTCATCCACCATATTTAGAAATAAATATCTGAAAAAATATTTTAAATTAAATCCACTGCAATATTTTAAATTAAACCCTCCTCCTTCTACACACACACACACTGCATTAACACAACTGTATTACTTCCTTTCCACTGAAACTGAGAGCAGCTTCAGACAAGAAATCCCTGGATTAACTTTACCCTTGCACACAACTGCTGCTTCTTCTTTCTAACTCACTACTGACTAATCAGCTGTCTGGCAGGGCCTAGGGTATAAAAAGCATCAAAGTAACTTAAAGCCACTTTTGTTCTCCCCTCACTTATATGAGGAGTTACAAAATACACAATCCAACTCATTGTGCTTTATACCACTCCATACCCAGCCCTCATCCAGTTTTCCTCTCACTAATGGCAGTAAAAGGGTTCTGACTAACTTGGGAAAAGTATGGCCTTAAATGCTGATGATTTCCTGAACACAGCTCGGATGGTACATACACTCAGCCTTTGTGTTTCCTGGGATATTGGTCTAACCACCAAGAAAAGTACAAAAACTTCATTCACAGTTCTTTTTTTTAGTAGCAGAAAGGGATATTTTGTAACTTCGGAAATTTGATAAAGATTCAGCTTCAGAGACTGGCTAGTTAATGGAAGCATTCTGATTTCCTCAAAAGAACTATGTCTCTGCAACAATCATGGCTGAAGAGTCCCCCAGGGCTTGGACTCCTCTTCTGTACTGCTGAAAAGATAATATTTAGAACAGAAACAATCAAGTATTCAAGCCCTGCCCTCATTTACGCCGTACGCTTTGGATAACACTCACCCAGTAGCGGAAATTGTCAAATCCTTGACTATCTTTTAAGCCCTCTGTAAGGATGGACAGGGAACATAGGAAGCTTGAACGAATCACTGAATATGGTACACTCTGTTGCGGTGCTGAGTAGTTACACACACATTAATATGCCTCACTGGAAATGGTTTTGACCTCAAGGTGTCCGGAGCTTCAGCTTAGTACTGCTTTTGCCATGAATAAGAGCTATCTGGCTATGGAATCTGTCCTCTGAGGCACTGTAGAGAGTGACTACTATAGTTTTTTTACAGTGTGAGATGGGGCTTAAGGAAATGCCCAGAAATACACAGCTGGAAGAGGAGAGAATGTCAGAAGACAAGGAAGACTGGGTTTATCACAGGTGAATAAGGAAATCCTGAAGCTGGGGAAAACCATGAGGTTAGGAAATGTGTGTACCAAGTTAATTACGACAAGAAGAGAGAATTTTTCTTTGATGGTATAGTTCTGGCTGGGATGAGAACGATGCCTGATAGGTGAGGTCACTTGTTCACATCATCTTTAATAGCTTTGGCATAGCACAACAAAAATATAGTCCTCTTCTCTAGGCTTTTAGTAATCTATTAGGCTCTGGGCCACCCAGTTTCACCACCCAACAAGTTCCCTGGAGGCAGCACCAGGGGCTACTGGGGGGATTATTCTTCAAACAGCATCAACACAATTTTTTTTCCAGATAGTTCCATGGTTCTCAAACTAGTTTCTCCTTGCTTCTCAACAGGAGGCCTTGGGATAGGACACAGTAATAATGTTTTGGCTGTATGGCTCCCAGGAACTACAGCCGCTATCTGCTGCTTCTGCTTGTGCGGTCCATCTCTGCCCCTAATCAAAATGACTTCTACAACAGATTCTTCCCCTTGACTCTAACTGCCACTGCTTCTTGTGGGAATCTGCCTGGCAATGTGCCCTGTCTTCTTTTCTCTCCATTCTCTTACCCTTAGTTTGAGAACTGTGATCTTAAGACAGATTCTGCTGATATTTTTTTTTTTTTAATTTTAATTGAAATTAATTTTTCTCCTGAGGTTTGCAACTTTCTCAAGGACTTTGGAGTTGATCTGGTGAAGCATTTCAGACTTTCTGCCTTGCTAGTATCTTTTTTATTTCTCCCTTCTCTCTTTATCTCTTCCAACTTCTCCTCCCTCATCTTCATAATGTTGGAGTGACAACCTTGGGGAGTTAGGGAGAAAAGGAATAAACCCTCTTTTATTCTCTCATTTCTGTTTTACCTCTACCACCCTTGTTTTAACACTAAAAGAAGCCATTGGGGTGTTGTCATTTTCATTTATTGGAATGGATTGAGAGCTCTGAAAAGTACCATCATGTTGCTGAAAAGCATTTCTATTTGCCGGCAAATTACTTCTTGGCGTATGAATGGCTACAGCCCTTGCTGAAACTGTCAGGTGTTCTAAACACAGGTTGAAGTAGTCCCTATTTTCTTGCTTTCTTTTCAGCTCCCTTTCCTCTGAAATACATGGTGTTTTACCAGTTTTGTGAAATTTTCTCCAAAAAATCAGGACTGAGTCAGTTACATTGTTGAAGAGTGGCGAGATGATATCAAGAATACATAGACGATATTAAGCTGGCCTGGCCAATAAAACATATAAGTAGTTACAAACAAATACTCATTTTTGCCTGCATACAGAATATCGATATTAGATGTTAAATATTGAACTTCACATAAGTTACTAATTTCTCCCTGATGTTAGGGTAGTAGCTTTATTCACAGGATGATGACCAGATCTTTACGGTTTTAACCAGTGTTCATATTTTCTTGCACATATTCATAAATACACACTGGAATTAACAAGCAAATGAACAACATTAAATAAACAATAAATTTAAATCTATTTTTCTGCTCCTCTAGTATGCATGCTTTTTGACTCTACAGATGATAAAAGAAAACCTTCAGATTTGATCACAAAACAAGTGACTAAAAGGCAGATGAATATTTTTTATACACATTTTGAATTTATTGTGTTTCAGGTATAAAAAGGTTTTATATGTCACAGAAAGTCATTCCAACAGTATTAAAGGAACTTTTTGGGGGAGTGGAGGTTATGGCTTAGCTAGCATCTTCCTTAAGAGGGAATACATACTGGCAAAGTGGAAGGGACCTTCTGCAATTAAACAGAAATGCGTACAAAAGGTTTAAAACAAGAGCTTAAAGAGAGAGGGGAAAACCTTATAAGAGAGAATATATTCTTTACTCTGTCTTGAAAACACAATTATCAACATTTTAAACCAGGCAGTCACAAGGAATACTGCCTATGACTGTGCTGGCATCAGCAAAGTCATTTTGTTAGATGAATCCTCCACTTAATTGAGTGTTACTTTGCTCCACCTAATTGACAGTGTGGTGGGTTGACCTTGGCTATCTGCTAGATCCTCACCCAGACACTCTCACTCCCCCTCCTCAAGCAGACAGGGAAGAAAATAAGACAGAAAAGCTTGTGGTTTGAGATAAAGACAGTTTTATAAGAAAAGCAAAAGCTGTGTGTGGAAACAAAGCAAAAAGAGGAATTTATTCACTATTTCTCATCAGCAGGCAGATCTCCAGCCGCTTCCTGGAAAGCAGGGCCTCAGTATGCATAGCAGTTGCTTGAGAAGATAAATGCCATAACCACGAATGCCCTTACATCCTCCCTTTTTTGTCAGCTTTTATTGCTGAGTACAATGTCATATGGTAGGGAACATCCCTTTGGTCAGTTTGGGTCAGCTGTCCTGACTATGTCCCCTCCCAACATCTTACCCACCACCAGTGTACTGGTCGTGTTGGGGGTGGTTGGAGAGAATTACAGAATATGAAGATCTTGATGCTGTGAAAGCACTGTTCAGCAATAGCCAAAACATTGGTGTATCAATACTGTTTTAGCCACAAATGCAAAGCACAACACCGCACCGGCTCCTATGAAGAAAGTTAACTCCATCCTAGCCAGACCCAGTACAGAAGCAAGTAAACAAGTCCATCACCAAATAATCAGAAAATTTTGAAATATTCATAGTAAGTGATCAAGTATTATCAAGAAGCTCAAGCAACTGAAAAGTGCTGCAGGATAAATACTGTAAAAAGTTTAAGGAAGTAAATACGATCCTGCATTTATGAGATGTGCAAACATTTTCCTGTATTTCCCTGACACCTTTCCTGACATAAATAAGTAATGCTCTTATAGACATTGGCTTGCCTACTACAGTGCCTGGCCAGAAAGCCTCCACATACAGAGAAGAATGATGAGCAGGAATTCTGTAGAAGAAGAAAGTTCTCTGGCATTAATTAGCTGACGCTGCTAAGCAAGATTGGCTTCAGTACTTGGTATGGACCAAATAAACTCTTTTGAAGTGAAGCTCTGTTCTGTTGGCTTTGTACAGACTAGAACTAGCTGAGCCAGAAGATAACATTTGAATGCTCATGTCCATATTCTGAAGCTGAGATAAAATCACCTTGCTTCTGGAATTATTTCTTGGTTCCCACTGATTTTTTTTGAAGGTAGAGAGTTCCCATTTCATGAAAAGGATGCTCAGATAAAATTCATATGCTGAACAAAAATATCACCTGAAATTGAAGTACTAACAAGTGCAGTACAACTAAAGCCCTGAGGTCATTAAATAGTACTGGTAACAAAAAATCAGTATCAGTATATTAGGTCTATTTAAACTTTTAAACTTGTGAAATACAAATGACTTTTTCATCCTTTTAATGTGAGTAGATGAAGAAAGACTGCTCTATTAGGCAAATTCACAACTTTATCGGCAAAGTCTTATATCTTTAAACAGCGTAATATTTTTATGCTGACCTTTCCAGAAGAAACCACTGGAAGATATTGGAGAAGATAAACTTAATTGTGAATGCTGAAATATTGAGATAGGTTCATAAGTTTTGCTATAAAAGTACTCTTTTGGAATGATAATTCTTGCCAGCCGTGAAAATCACCAAGCCCCAACGCCACCTTCTGTGTCTAATATTGCACAAAAGCACAGTCAATCATTATACTCAGGACTGGGACATTTACATTTTCTACATGACTGAAAGTGCTTATATGACTAAATAAAGTTCATTAAAACACTGCCAGCTTCAAACCTTTGTAGACAAAAGGAGGAAATGCCTAATAGAGATGCTCTTAACCTAGTTTAACCCACATTTAGCTTGTGGGAATAAATCATTGGTTTTTATCACTGTAAAGAATCATTTTTTGTGTCTGTCATTGTTTTAAATATGTTGGATACAAAACCCATTTAAACCAATCCAAGACTTCAAACATGACCGCGCTTTATTCATGCTCTCACATGTTGGCAAGCTAGGGACTTAAATTCTGAGAGCATGTCCCAGTGGAAACTTTAAAGACCTTGCTAGTGGAAATGGTCTATCTAATCTCGCATTAAATAGGAAATATAAATCTGCATGAAAAGTTCATGACTATCTTGGAAGTCTAACAAATTGAGGTACTTGTTTATTGGTTAAAGGCAAAACTTTATAGCTCTGTAAGCATTATCAGCCCAAGTTAATGAGCCATGGCATTCATTCTATCTCATGCAACACTTCTAGATTTATGTTGAATTGAAGCGTACAAGCACTTTTAAACTTTTTTTTTTTTTAAATTAACAAAATATTTTATAGGTCGTATGGCTGAAGGTGGATATATTAAAATACAAGCTTTTGTGGGAACTGTAATTAGAAAAGCATGTTTGATCAGAAAGAAGGAAATCAAAAAAAGGTCATCTGTTACAGTCCATCCGTTTTATACTACCAGTATCAGATCTAGAGAAATGACAATGTAATATGTAATTTAAACTTGGCCAGTGTCTAGTCTGATGGCTTAATTCAAATAAATGTTTTGTGTGAATCCCATCTGCCAAGAAGATATTTGTAAAAGCCTTATGCCCATGCAAACATTCATCTCAGACCTTATAATTTCATTTACACACAAATAAATAAATCATTGTTTGGGAACAGAAGACAGGAATTGTTCATCCAAACTATTCGGGTTTTTTGCCATTAAACTAATCAATAGAGTTCTGAAAGGAATCTTCTATATATCAAATGAAAACAGATTTGTAGGGAAGAAATGGGTTTTTTTATTTGATATAATAAAAGAAGTCTGTGTTTATTAGATGTTATTCAGGTGTCTAATATAATGGATCTTCTGAATAAATCCAGGAAATATTGTTCTGGTTGAAAAACTACCAACTTTCTAATAACTTGGCTGACCATTCTGAGACATTGTGTTCAAGCTCTGGATCTTACACTGGGCTAATACCACTAATTCATTAATATTATTGATAAATATCTGTTCTTGGTAAATTCTAATGCTTTGATCTCTTCTTGATATGGCTTAAAACAATAGTTCATTTGATATTGTCTTTATATGCTTTAAAGATTCAAATTATTCATGCAGAGTGGAAGTAAGTATATGATCCAACTGACAAAATCTAGGAATCAAAATCTGTGGCTGGTCACCTGAGACTCTCTTTGCAGACAGCAGAGTTAGTTAGCAGAGGTATATTTCATCACATCTTAAAACAGATGTCAAAAATAGGTCAAGTGTATCACATCCTGGAAGTGCTTACTTCTGTCTATTGACGTTTGCAAACTCAGCTATTGATTTCTCTTGCAGAAATCCTAGCACAAGTGTTTGTACTTTCATTGTCAGATGTGATTAAGAACTTACACATAGCACTAAAGTGATTGAAGAAACATTCCTGAAGCCTCTACTCCAAATCTGTCCAGCTATTGAAGAGCTCTATTAATTTCACAACAGGAGTTTTAAAAGAATCAGCTTAGGGCTATAATGATAATTTTATTTGCTCTGACCGTGGATTCCAGTTGCAGATGCGAGGACGCGGGTTTGTGTGTGCTGATTGTAAACTTCATGAGTGGGCAATGAAGCCTGGCATGAATGCTAATGAGGAAGAAGTTCACATTTTGTCAGTAGTACAGGCTGGACTCAACAATGAAAGAAATGTTAAGTGATAACAAGGGTTCTGCCTGATGCAGTCATGAAAAAAAGAAAGCAGGAGTAGGGTTCAAAGAGGAATATATTCCTTAAAGTACTACAAGAAGAAAATGAGCCTTAGAACAGTTAAAATGAAGAGAGAGAGTGCTGGTCAGAGAGGGAAAAGAAACTAATTGTTATAGTGGAGAACACAATAGGGTGGATGAAGAGAAAATCACAGGCTAGAGAAGGCCAAGTGGTTCTTTCTGAGCCTTTCAGAATTGCTAATAATTGACAGGTCTTGGATTCAAACCAAAAGTTTTGCTGTATTTGATCTAAAGATAACCCCAATAGCTTGGAGGGAGTTTCATGAATGTATCTGGGAACACTTATCTCACCTCATGAAAACAATATGTATTTTTAAGTGATAACAAGTTCATTTCTGTAGAGTAGGGGAGAAAGAAGGCATGGAAAAATGACTCATTTCCAAATGTGATAAGAAAATAAGGTAGTGTTTCGTTTAGAAGGCGTGTCTGACAGCAAACTTTAATTGATATGCCCAAAAGCCTTGGAAAACTTGGGGAAAAAAAAAAAAGAAACCTTAATAAAAATAGAACTACTATCATTCTGAGGTATAATTTACCTTCATTACTCCATTAAGGAGGTAATACACATCATGTCTTTTTTCGATCAAAGCCTATGCATGTACGGAGATTAGATCCAGTAAGAATTAAATTACTGTCTCTGGAACACTACATATTTTCAGGTGTGTAACGCAGGGTAAGGAAAAAATTAAATTTATTCAACTACATGAGAAAGAAAGAACAAGAAAAACAAAAATGGAAATACATATATGTTTTTTATTCAATATTCAAAAGAATAGTATCAGGACATGGGATTCAAGATTGAGTTATCATAGTTTAGCTAACTACTGTCTGCCACCTAACTCAAGCTGTTGTCTGGGCAATAATGGATATTATTAGCCCACCCCCCAGTTGTGAAGATCTCTAAACTGATTTGCATTGCCTCACATCTGAACCAGGATAAGCACAAATATGTAAACATTAGTGTGAATGTGCAATAACTTAACCTGCCTAAATCCTAATTAGGCTGTGTACTCAAGTCATTGAGCTGTTAGATCTACAGACATTCAGAAACACCCAGGACTATGAGGCATTTCTTTCAGGAGTATGGAAAAGTTCATCTTTATTTCCCCTAGCAACAACTTTATAAACTGGTTAGGACCACTTTCTTATTCCAAATGAACACGATTTTTGAAGAGGACAACAAAGAATACTAGCATTAACAAAAGTCAGACGGTACAGTTTCTGGGAAGATACATTTTCCTGCAAGAACAGATTTAGTCCAATCAGATCAAAATTACACACTTCCTAAGTATTGCATGGATCTGAAATTCTGCAGTGTTTATTTCTGTGTTTTGTTTTTCCTCTTTATTCAAAAAACCCTGATATACTGGGAAATATGTTTTTGAAGATTCAGTAAAATTAATGATGATGCTATTAAAACTAATGGTGGCCAAAACTGAGCATTTCATTGAACAGTTACATCTCTCTTCAGGGAAGAACATCCCTGAAGACAGTGAAATCATGAAAGATCATGAAAGACTAAGCAAATGTTAACTCTGTTCCTGAAAATTGATGTTCGGGACCACTGGACTCCTCACAGTAAATCTAAGAGTTCAGCCCAGCTACAGGTCTGGGACTTCACAGACAGGGATTACAGCAGTCCAGATGAAACTCTTTTCCAAGTGAGAGCTCTGGCTTGACTGTCTTTTACAGGGAAGGAGAGGCTAAAATTGTAGGTCTCTAGGGAAAAATCCACTTAACCGTTTCTTAGAGCTAGCAAAATGGTCACTGAACTGGAAATGCTTCAAAACAATCTCAGTTTAACAAATCACTCCTGAATTAATGCTGTTAATTGAATTTTCCAACAAGTTCTGAAGAAAGACCTGAAATATTTTAGTTTCTAGGCCTTTCAAATTATAGTGACTGGAAGGAAAATACATTTATAAATTTATTTCTGATATAAATTAATCAGTTTTAATGTGCACATATGGGTCCATTTTGAAAGAGAAATGAGAGAGGGTTTTGATTGTTCAACAGTCAACAGACTTATCTGCTCCCAGAAGAGTTTTTTTGGTGCTTACACACCACTCTTGTGTCTAAATGGAAAGAAAAAAATGATCTGTTTCAAAAAAATTCAGTTGTTGGTGTTGAGTACTCGTGAAAGATGGGACTTTATTAAGGAAACGTGTTAGCTTCTTATATGCGATTACCAGCATGCTATGTTTTTTCCTTTAAATATATTGCAATTCAACATGAGCCTGCTTGGCAACCTGTAGAAGAATTTACATGAATAGATGCAATCTGTTACCGTTAGAGTAATCTGCAGCGATTATTTCATAATTCAGAACTGTGGAGGCGTTGAATCCATACCCGAACCATTAATATCCTGAAAGTGTATAAACAACTTCAGTGTCGAGGAGTCTCTTTTCCCACAAAGACTCATCACAGTATTAAAATTCACACCTGAGGCTGCAGGGTAGGGCTGTTAACAGCTGAATTGGAAGAAAGTATACTCTAGATAGAGTTCATTCTATTAGAGTGACTTGTCAGAATTAGTTTCACTTTGTATTCTTTCCATAGAGCTCGACGAATGCAATGAATGCATTAAATGAAACTTGATTCTTTGTGTTTTAAACATAGATCTGAGTAAGAATAAATTATTCCAATAAATGTACAGCTATATTTTCCATAATGTAATGACATTTTACATGGTTATCAGCTGCTGATGTTTTAAGAAAAGGCATTTTTTAAAGTCAGACTACATGTGCTCATGGAATGTATCTGGCAGCCTCAGAGAAAGTCTGCCACACTAAACAAGTTATTTTCCTGTGAGTTACCAGATAAGTGGCCCGTATCCCTGCAGAGCTCTCCTGTAAATCTTTAAAAAATGTAAGAAAATCTCATTATGATCACAATATGGTCCTGGATGTTTTGTAAAGCCAACAGCTCTTCCAGCCAACTTAATATTCCAGCCCTGGGAGGGACTCCTCCCTGTGTTTTGGGAGCCCTACAAGTTGTTTCTGAAATTCCAATATAATCACCAGTTTTATACCAGAAATCCCATGGAAGAGGCCTGATTGGAGTGTGTGCATTTTAGAAAACTGTATGATTTTTTTAAGACTTCTTTCTGTAGCTCTGTTTAGTGGAACTGACTCAAACCTCAGCCTTACAAGTACGGAAATACTTTCCTTCCCAACCTGTCAAAATATGGTCACTTGTTCAACTTCAGAAAGAACATATTCATATTCCTTCTCATGCTGCCTCTCATGCCACATGCACAAGGTCATCTCTTTAACTTTCAAATCATTCCTTAAAATTGTTCCCTGGGCTGCTTACAAATAAGCAAGCTAACATCAGGCTAAGACCATTGATGACTATTACTGATCGCTGGATTAACCAATATTACCTCATTTCCTTAAAAGCCCTTGGCTGCCTAGGTATAGCTATTTCACCCACAAATTTATTTTTCAGCCTTTGGTGATGTGGGTTCAAGATCCAGCATGCCTCTTTTCTTCACACAATGTAAACACCGTGGCACTATCAAATAATAAACTTGGAATGGCATTTAGAACAAGACTAGTATACTAACATAAAAGGCACTTACACTTGAGATAGGTATTTCATTTCCTTTTTCATTTAGTGACAATATAGTCAACACCATCACTAGAACTTACTGAGCAGTTTGATTAATCTTTAAAGAGACACATAAAGTTCAGTTCAATATCCTAGGCCTAGGGATCTAAAGGCATCTGAGGTGCTTTAGAATATTCAAGATAAACAGACAGAACTGGTAGGTATGACATACTACCAGTGATCTTCTGAAGCATCCCTTTAGGCCATTTCAAATGACACTGGAGATCTAAATTGCACCCTTAGTATGAAACTGAGTTCCACATTTGGCATGTAGAGGGTAATCTAGATTATGTAAATTTCTTCTGTCATTAATAGAGAGTGCCAAGGTAGCTCTGGCAGACAAGTTGGAGTTTGTATGAGTGATGAGCTGCCTGGAGCTCATTAAAAATTAGCTCAATTCAGATATATATCGAAATTTCTTCTCTTCTATAGACACCTTCTTGGGGTCATACAGAACGCATGTCTGTTCATTTGGTGTTCCATAATCTGTCAACCTCTATATCTGTAAAACCATTCAATTCCAGTGAGTAATGCCTGACCCCAAGGCCAAGTGGAAAGATAAGGCATAAGCCTACACTACACAGAGCTATTTCCTTCTGAAACACTCGGTCTATAGTTGAGTCGCATAGACTAGGGCCTACATCTGTGTTTTTGACTGTTCTCTATTCCCTGTGCTTTTACCTAAGGCACCCAATGCTCACATTACACAGCTTGTGCAGAACAGGGGCCTCTGAGGTCCTGAAACTGAGTCGTTAGAGCAGATATTCCTGTGGATGCTCTTGCTGTTCCCCTGAATACCCTGGTTAAACAACTGACCCCATGTATAGATAAAAGGTACCAACTGGACAAGTTGCCTATATCTTTCCTTCCAGATGGAACGCTTTCTGAAAGACTACTAAAGAAGACTAATTCTGATCCAGCTGGTGGCTAAACTGGTACTGATCTAGCAATTGCTCTTTTAAAACACACTTGCTACAGGACTGTAGTCTAAATTTAGCATAGTGAATGTTTTTGTTCAAAGGCCATGCTAGTCAACAATTTCCAGTGCTGGAAAATATTATAAAGACGACTGGGAACAGCAGGATGTCTGTTTTTTCCAACAACATTAGAAATTACCAGCTCTGAAATGAGACCCAGGCTCCTGGTTAGCCTGGAAATGAAATAAGAACCACCTAGTTCTCCAATACAGATCTTGAATTAATTCTGGCTTCTGGTTGGAAACATAATTCATTTCCCTTGAATTTTTAAGTTCTTGAAAGGTTTTTTGATTAAAATTGGGAGGTGATGTGACAGGACAATGCCAACTTTGTGCTGCTTGTTTCTTGAGAACAAGAAAACCAGTACCCTGATGGAAGCCTCATAGGAAAAGGTCCGTATGTTTGAGAGGAGAAAGGGGGAGAAGGAGGGAGGGAGAGGGGGGAAGAGGGGGAGGAAGAGGGGCATTATTAGAAAGAGGAAACGGAAAACAGAAAGCTATAAGGTGAAGACCAGAAAATTGTTGGGTTGCTGTTTCCAGGATTTTGTTCTTGCTGAGCTCGTGTCCTGCAGCACAGAGTGCATCCTGCACACTGTGAAAGGAACAAGTTTGGAAAGGTAAGTAGAGGTAGAAATACTCTCTGGCCTAACCTCTCACGGCAGATTGGCTGGGCTGCCATCACAAGTCAATTTTACAGTGGAGATGGGACAAGTTTGGAGACGGGCTTAAGCACAGACTAGAGGTGAACTACAGAAGCTCGAGGTTTTTAAAGCAAAGAGGATTGGTAAGAGGCTGTGCAAGGTGTGGAAGAGCATCTGACTTTGAGACCTTGGCTACGCTATTATGGTACATAGGTATACAGCTGTTTTGTCTTCACTGGGTGACACTAATTGAAGTGGCTTTGCTGTGTGTTGATAACCAATGTTCTTCAGAAATCAAGGTGGCAATATTTCAGTGAGAGTTTATCAGATTCATCTCTGTATAAATTGCTACAGTTATATGTTCTAGAGGCTTTAAGTAAATTTTAATATTTACATAATTGCAAACAAACACATTTAATAAAAAAGGAACTTTGAGGTATTCTAAAAAAGCATCTTTAAAAAAACCACACTCAAACACACAACAAAAAATCAACCAAAACCCTGTATGACAAGTGTTTCATTTTAGTTTATTCCAGCCTTGATTAGAGTAAAGGAGAATATTTTATTTTAGGAACATGGTTTAAGAATAAATCTCTATTCAAGACAGCACTGGAGTAGTTGCTTTATTTCCATTGACACCTGTGGGACACAAGCACATGATTCACATTATACAAATGCTTAAGTGCTTCCCTGAATAGGACTGTGACACAGTGACCCAGCCCCAAAAGTGTATTAATGTATTATATGCAGCCTCTATAATATGCCAGTAAACCAGAAATAAAATGGCTGCTTGTGCCAAATACATCTCATGATATGTAGCTTACAGAATGGTAGATTGTAGGTTTACTACTGTAATTCATTTTTATCACTGCAGTTCAGCTGATTTCCTGAGAGAGAAGGCAAACAAGATAGAAGAATCAGCACTCCATGACTGGCCTGTACCTAAAGAGATTTATTCTCAAATAAGCTTAAGAGCATTCTTTTTGCATTCTGATACACTACAAGCAGCTAGAAGAAAGGCCATGCTATTCCCAGGGCTCTCAAACAGTAGAGAAATAAAAGGATATCTAAGACACGGGTTGAAACTTCGTCAACATTCAGCAGAAAATTCTCAAATGTAACTGAAAGGCAGAAATATTCTGCTGCAGAAAAACAAACTCATTCAGCAGCTCCTCAGTTCACTGGTTGAGAAATACCCTTCCATGTGACATCTAGGATAAGACACATTTTAAGGTCATTGCCTTATTTATATCAATTTCTTTTGTAGGTATTTCCAATTTTAGAATTAAGAACCTTACTCTTTTGCTCAGCTGGAATACAACTTGTCTTCATATTAAGTTGAGAATTCAAACTGGTTAGATAAATCTGGAGAAGTATATCATACACGTTTAGGCAAAAAATCCAAATAAATCAGTGTTGCAATCAAGTTTGTTGCAGGGTCTATAGTTTGAGAGGAATTAGGGGATCAAAAGATATGGTATGCTTGTTGCTAAATTCAGTGCTTGCTTTAGGGTCTGGAAGAAACAGGAATTGCTCCTGGATGGTATTAGGCAATTCATGACTTTGAACTACACAATCTCAGGGAAAAAAAGCTTGAACTGCTCTTTGTATTGAAAAGCGCTGAAGCTGGAAGACTAGAATGGAAATAAAAGCAGACATCTGGAGCTGGAAAAATGATGATAGATAGGTGAAGATGTGCAGGAGACTAATTCAGCAAGGTGAAGTCCATCCTGTGTAAATGGAGGCAGAGGCTGGAAGAGGTCAGAGTATGCAGGAACTCTGGTTGGAGAACCAAAAATCAGGAGTGTGACTTGAATGTGGGGATGCCACATGGAAGATGGATGCCATGTGAGAGGGTGGTACATGGAGGATATACCATAGAGTAAGAAACGTCTAGAGACTGTGATGAAAAAGACTATCTCCTGCAGGCAGATATCATTGCTGTAGACCCTTAAGTGCAGAGACAGCGGAAGTAATTTGTTACTGTGCAGGTTTGCATCTGGGTAGACTTTTTTGCTGAAGTGGATTCAGGGCACTCGGAGACTTCCAGAGGATCAGAATATCTCATCAATGAAGTTTTACAAAATTCCTGCATTACCTTGATTTAAGGAGGCAGTAAAAATTACTCTGTGTTATAGAAATAAATGAGTCTGTTACATTCACTCCAAAAGCTACAATCCAGATGAGCTACAACTCTAGTGACAGCATCAGAATTACTTCTTATCACCGGCTCACAGATGATGGGAAAAAACACTTGAAAAAGTGGTCTGCAAATATTTCCATGAAAAGAAATTCAGCAAAAACACAGTGAACAAAAGATTGCAAAGGTCTGGAAAGCACTACCAAGGACACTGAGTGTGTCATGGAGTACTGGGGGCCAGTACTCCTGAGGAGGCTCCTCAGGGTGATGGGGCAGAACATCTCAGCCAGGGCCATTCCCCCTCAATCAGTAACAGAACAGGACAGGGACAGCTGGGGCAGTCCCAGACCTGAGCATCAGGTGCCTTCAGGGGGATGGGGACAGGATGAGGATAGTCTGGGACATTGGCCTGCAGGTGAGGGTCAGGATCCAAATCAGGGAAGAGGATCAGAGCCACGGTCAGCCCGGGATGGCCGTGCAAGGCGGTGGGGATGGAGAGATCTGTTATTGATGCTTGATTCCCAAAAAAACATGTGAATACTGGGATGTGTAACCATGGCAACATGTGCACAGAGAAACAAAAATGCCACAACTGAGAATTTCTAATTTTAAGTGTTGAAGGGAATTTTAAAAGCAGAGTTTAAATTACTTTTTGTAAACTGATTTCCATAGTTTATGAACTGAACCTCAATTTTGGTATGACTGAACTGTAATCTAAACTGATGAAAGACACACACAGCTATTTCCCGGGTTGCTGCCAAATACTCAGTCGGTGCTCACATAGCATTAATATTCACTACGTTTTCTAAAGGGTCTACAACATGTATTTGATCTGGCTTGCCTGATATTTGAAATAATTGATTTTTATTCATGGAAACTGATTCTATTTTATGTTGTTAATATGGGCCTACAGGTAAACTTCTTAAGTCCTCTTTTTTTCATTGAAATTACCCCAAAGATTCACAAACAGGGGAAGTGGGCTTGATCCCCACCTTGCTCAACCTAGCCCCAAAGACTTGGCTTTGGTGGTCGTTGCCTTCTCTCAGAGGATTTACACAGAAGACAACTGCTTTGAATTCCTGGGTTGATACAGGTCTGAAATCATCATCCACCTCTCATTTTATTACCCACAAAAGAATAAACAAAATTTCACACATCCATTTAAATGCGCTTAAATTCCACTGTATTAAAATATTTCCCACAAGACTTCTTGAGTAGAACCTGTTCTATCATCCAAGCATGTTTAAATCCACAGTTTGCATGTTCTGCTTTCTCACAAAAGTCCTGGTAGGAAATATTAAAACAGAATAGAAGAGTTCTCTAAAAAATCCCAAAAACTCAAAAATGCTCTAGTTTGATTACATTTATAATATATTTCAGTGTCTAACACATCACTACTGTGTTGCTTTGTGAATCAAGAAACATTTTTATTCCTAGATGTTCTTTCAGACACTAATAGGATTTCTAATCAACATGAACAATTTTGTCCTTTGTTACTTTGCTATAAATTGTGGCAAAGATCCTATTTACGTTGGTGTGGCACAGAGCAAAATTTCAAATGCTGCAGGAGAAATAGGTTGTGAATGTCCATGATGTCTAATATTCAATGCAATGTTCAATAGGTTGCCTAGTACTTTGTGGGACTGAAGACGCCTTGCATAAATAAAAAGGCACATCATACCTGCTATCTCAGTGTATTTCCTTGCAAATGCAGATCTGCCCTGCAAGGTAACATCCCAGCCAGGTTACCTGTATCTGAAAGTAGAAGGAAATGAGGGAAGTTTCTTTCTTACTTCATTTGGTCTTGCTTTGTCTTCCTCTATAAGCCACACTGCATATCAAGTGTGTAACAACCTCTTTGAAATGGAAAAAAAACCAACCCAAACCAAACCAAAAACCCCACAATGCATTACCTGACTAGGGTACCTCTAAAGCAGACCTCTTTTAGAATACGGTGCTTGGCACTGGGTGATGTCTGTGTTCAGACAAGGACTGTGAGCTGCGTGATAAGAAACTTCCTCCAACCCAGACTTTTTCTCTTCCAATCTGTCAGATGCTATTTGTCCATTTCCCTGCATCATTGTGAGCCTTAATCACTTAGGACAATGCTCATATAACCATCAGTGGAAAAGGTTAAGGGTCTTAATGTGCCCCAAGCATTTTAAAAGCCTCAGAGGAAAGGTTCAGTGACTGAACAGTATTATCTTACACGTTAAAGACTTTTTTCTGCTTAATGTATATAAATAGATGTGGGGTTTTTTCTGCTTAATGTATATACGCTAGATGTGCTTTTACTGTAATGAGCAGAAGTGGCCACTACTGTCATTGAGACTACTTTGCATTTATAGAACCATTTAGAAATGTTTCTGTCTCTTCACAGCATCCATGTGGAGGAGTTTTACAATCCTTTTCTTTTATCAGGCTGACCAATGGAACATTTTTTTTCTACAATGGTTTTAGAACATGGGTAGAACTTGGAGCAATAGTCAGGAATTTGGATGTATGTGGCTAGGCTGTTTCATCTTCTTCAGAATTAATAAAACCTTTAGCTACTCAGGGACTTTAGGAAGACTTCCACACTTCCATATATAGAAAGTAGTGAATTTGGATAAAAGATCTCTCAAACTGAGGAGATTCAAGGAACTTATCCTCTTCTATCTAATCATAAAAGCAATCGTTCTAGGTTTAGTAGCTTTGACATCTCACACTGTCTTTGTGTTTCTATTTTGTTTAAAAACAATGAAAATCTGATAGTCCAATACTGCTGTGACAGATATTATAATGGGTCATGGAACTTTTTTCTCTGAAGTGTCAATTTAGATACAAGAACGCACATCCTAAATTAAATAGTTCCAGTAACAGGATCAGTGTAGCCAACTTGGCTTCAAATTGACATAAGTTAACTTAACACACGGAGTAAATCCTCAGGGGGCTGGTGTTAAGGTACCGCAGATGCTCTACCATTGACACCCAAAATATTTCCAGTCAGTCCAGAAAGTAGTCATACATTTCCATTTCAGCACAGGCACATCCAAAGGGGAGGAGGGCTCAAGTCTGAGGCATGTGGTTGAGGAGGCCCATGAAGCTTTTGTATGCATTGTAGATAAACAGAGTATTTCAGGCTCCGGGATGTCCATTTGGCACTTCTTCAAGAATGCAAAAAGCAGGCTTAAATGAGAAATTCAGTGTTCTGAAACAGCTGAATTTTTCTTAACAGAAGAAGTAGTAAGAGACAAAACACTTTCCTCCTTTACTGAAAGCAAACCCCTCAGTCCAACTAACTAATTCTAAAAGCAACAAAAACTCATTTTTTCCTATGTGATGTGATCAAGTATATTTGTCATGGGTAGTTTGGAAAGTGCATGTCTCTGATACTGTGTTCATCACAAGATTTGTACATAGCAAAGACCCAGTAAAAGCTAGGAAAACAAATCCTTGCTCATTATAACTAGAGCATGGAGCAGGCTGATATCTGAGCAGTGAACTAACAAATGACCCATTACAGAGGTTATTTAAATGTATGGAATAAAAATGGTAATACCTCTTCAGGTATTGCCAGTGGTAACTCAGCTGTTTGAATACTCGACTGCAAGACCAAAATGTTACACAAGTTAATGAGAAAAGCCTGAACTCTTAAGCCCTATAAAGGTCACATTAATTGAAATCTATGTGTAAGCCATTTAACTGCAACAGCTTGATTTTTCCTTTTCTGCACTTAGAGTCTCTCATTATCTAAATGTTTTACACAATAGCATTGATACAGTTTCTCTTCTATGAGTGAGAGAATAACTTACTTTTGGCATGTCCTGATGGCTGTTACAGTTCTGTATTTTTCTCTACATTTAGGTTAGTATTTCAAAATATTGAGCATTGGCAACCTAGTCACCCACAATCACGGAATCACGGAACCATTCAATTGTTAGAGTTGGAGGGGACCTCTAGAGATCACCTAGTCCAACTCCCCTGCTGAC
>VYXH01007021.1:332616-350449 GCA_013397275.1 Burhinus bistriatus | reverse complement strand
TTTTTTTTTTTTTTTTTTTTTTTTTTTTTTAAGTCAGTCTTTGGTGAAGAAGTGAACTTTAACATGAATGCCAGATCTTTTTACTGACACCATCTCCTGCTGTTTCAAACTAGCCAGCTTGGGTAAGATCAGAAACAAACAGCACAGTCCCAGCAGGCTCCAAACATCCTGAACTTCCACTCATTAAAGTTGGGCCTTAAGACAATATAACATGGCCTCCCCTGGAGATTTTTTTCCCAAGAAAAAGTAATAGTACACTGAATATTTTTATTTTTTGTTTTACTGTGTCGTGAGACTTTTGTGATGATGCAGGGAAAGCGTAGCATGATTTCAGTATTATGTTGGATTTATACAGTGTGAATATTGACTTTTTAGCCATTAAGAATGCAAGCATAGGTTGCAGATTCCACAAAGCTTCAATACATGACCAACACAGTTACTCAGACTGTGGGTACTTAAGAACATGTCAAAATTGCAGCTATCAGGAGCAGATAATTTTACTCAATATATTTATTGTGGCTTTCTTAAATGGCTTAAAACTTAACAGTTAAAGTCTTGTTTTCCCCAAAGTCAATTATCACAAAGCTATGGGAGAAAAGCACTTTTTTTCCAAATGAAACTCAAGTTCTTAAGCTCTTTTCACACAGTCAGGCATACAGAATCAGCAAAACTCTTAAAAATTCCCCAGGGTTGGCTTAGACTTCTGTGACTTAATGACAGTGTAACAATGGGGTAGGGTTTGTCACAGTCTTCCCAGTAACTTCCAAGTAAAATAAAATAATAAAATAAATAAAATTAAATGAAATAACCGTTCAGTCTTCTCTGACAGAGATAGTAGTTGCGATGGTATTAACTGGCAAATTTGTTCAGACCAAGACTGTAATCCTCACTGTGTTTACTGCAACGAGACCACTGCCACAGTCATTGGACATGTAGTATGTGAAAATTCTTCATTGTCTCTGCACTACTTTGTTCTGCTACAGTAGCTGAGGCAATTTAAAGGCCAACTCATGGGAATTACTGTAGCACAAACGTGTAATGTGAACATTATGTTAATATAACAAGCCAGTCTAATTTAGCACTTCTGCATCTCTTGAAGACATAGTACTAGATGGCACGTTGTCTCCTTTGAACTGAAGATATGCCTTTTCTTAATGAGGGGACGATTTTAACTGATCACTGAGAGGCATTTTGGCTGAATATTTTACATAATTTTACGGTTCTTACAATCCTGGTTCTTTTTTAATAGAGAAAAATTGGCTGGCTTTCTCATATGAATCGTTCTGGTGTTGGGAAAGGGAAAACTGCCAGTAAACGTTCCATAAAAACAGGAGGGGAATTGGGTTACAGAAGTACCCCAAAGCTTCCAAACTAGTAAAACATATCACATATTATTCTTCAACAGTGCAGCCTCTTTGGAGGTACTAGACTGCTTCTCTGAAGTCCTGTTTTATATGTGATTGACAAGAAAACTACACCCCTGTATCTTGAAGCTTACTTGACTACTGAAGGTCAGGCCTCTGGCATCCATGGACAAACCTCCTGTCGTCCTACCAAGACAGCACAGGCAGGTCATCCCGTGTCTGTTAGCTCTTTCCTGCTGTCAAAGCACCAACCTTATCCCTATTCAGTTTGAGTTTCTGTTGCTTATCACTCCCGCCTCACGTGACATAGCATGAAGCGATCCTCTGTGCCACCCATGTGTGTTGATGGACACATCTAGTCTTTGCTCTCTCCTTCCTCCAGTCTGTTGTGCATTCGTTTCAACTGTGAGGCCCACAAAAGACTTGATAGCGATTAGACAGCTGACATAGATTTTGAGGGGGCTGTGAAAATAACAGAGCTGTAATTTATTCATTTTAGTTCCACAACCGAATCAAAAGGAGAGAGAGAAAAAGATGATGGTATATGACTAGGTACAAGAGGAAAATCAGTTCAGATCTGGAAAGGCAAAAAATTGAAAATCTCTTCTTTTGTCCAACAACCCAACCTGAAAGAAAGGAGATAAACTTAGAGTTCTTCTGAAAAAAGCTACTACTGGCAAAAAGCTTGACCCTCCTTCTGATTCAATACCCTGTCAATGTAGGCTATCAAACCCTTGGGCAGGATTCAAGGGTTTTTTAGGGTCAGAGTCAGGTTCAATACATCACTCTGCGTGAGGACATTTGAACCTACTTCCTCCGTCCTAGAAGAATTCCATAAATGCAGCTTCATGGCAACATCATAGTTGAGCTCTTCCACTTTGTATAAACAAATATTCAGAAGAGTGGAGCATAGTTATCACTTCCCAGTCGAGTGTCTCAAAAAAAGTGGGTGGAATAACTAGTGCTAATATTTTTATATGGGCTAATGTATATTTAACTCACAGTTCTCAAATGAGAAACTGGAGGACACCTCCAAATTTTATGACATTGTAAGATTGCCATAATCACTTGAAATCATGCCCTGGTTTATCAAATGATGAGAGGATTGCTGTCGGAGGAGAAAGATTTGAATTATTTTTTGTTATTGGAAACAAAATTTGATTCTGTGTTTTCCAAATTATGGATGAATTCTGTAATAACTGAGTGAAAAAAAGAGTCATTGTTTCTGCTTCTCTTTAAGGCAGATTTAGGAAACTAACCTTTTTCCTTCCAAACTCATAAAATTTTCTGGACACAACTTGAGAGCTACCATTTGTCAAAAAAGACAAAGAAATAAGTAATTAAAAATTGCCCAGTTTTCATTGTAATTCTTGTTCTTAGATTTAATCTAACCTAAATTAATCCAAGTTTCTCATTTCTCTCAGATACACTACACAGTTCAGGGTCTCATTACTGTGTCCACACATCAATATTTTGCCATTTATTTATTCTGAAAATTCTCTGCATCTTCTAACTAATATTGTAGCTACTATGTATTTGATGAACGGGTTTCATGATACAGTGAGGCAATAATTCCTAATGGGAGGCACATTTTCTGGGATTTTCTGGGAATGCAAGAAGGGAAAAATCTGAAGAAGATCAATCAGAGATTGACAAAATATATATTGGGTAGATGTTATTATTTTCACTGCCTGGTGATATCACAGTAAGATTGTGTTTTGCACTGCATCTTCTGTGATATACTTTATTTGAAGAAATACAACTCCCAGGGTACAGTGTTTCCTAAAGCCAAAATTGAATATACATGTAGAACTCTCTTAGAGAGAAGCCTAACACCAGCTGAACTAATACAATGACCTACAATAACTAGGTGTTCTGAGATTAAATACTTGAACTGCTTATTTTGGGGATCACATCTTAAAGTAACAAAGCCACAGATCATGTTTTCCAAAAAGTAACAGTCTTGGTCTGTCTTGGCAGGGTCACAAAACTGTTGTGGGAGGTTATTGTGGAGCACGTTCTTTAGGAGAGTGCATTCCAGGTTAGATCACTGGACTCTGAGATGAAATCTCTACTTTGGCAGTTGGCAAAGGGTTGTGTTCTTCAGAAAGACACAAGTCCAAAAAAAGCCTGAGGAAAGGTGCTGGCCGTTGCTTAAGAATCTCTTTCCAATCCCTTATTTTATGAAGGGTGGAAGGGAAGGCTGGAGGCACTGCAGAGATGGAAGGAAGTTTGGGAGGAAAGGAGGCAGCAGAGCTAAATTATGACTTATGAATAATCATTTCTTTTGTTGTCATGAGGTTTTATTGCATTTGGCACTGCATGGCTGTGCCGTTATAGGAATTTATGTTCATACCTCATTCAAAGGAAAAAAACCTGAATAATTAATTTCTAAAATAAAAAGAACATGCAGGAGCATCCACAAGGAAAATTACCTCTTTCATTTGGTCCAGCTTTAAAACTGTGCAAAAGCAGGACTTTACTGTCCAGCTAGTTTGGTCAAATTCCTCTCGGTTGCCCTTGGGTTTTATAGTGAGTCAAACACAAGAAGAAACCTGTTACCCATGTTTGAAACTGAACGACCATGGGTAAGATTCTAAAAACTCAGAGTACCTCCAAAGACCTTTTCACAAAAGTTTTTGGTGCTGATACTAGAATTAACTACAAAAATTATCCATCCCTATCAGAATTTATCCAAAGACTCCTTGAGATATGAACACTGGGCAGCCTGTGTTTTAGGAAGGGTTAGGTACGCAGACCTGAAGAGCTAGTGAAGTGGAACCAGTGTCTGTGGAGCCTGGTGTGAGAAAACAAGATATCCCACCTCTGTCCCAGCTGGACTTTGTATTTGCTTCTTTCCTGTCTCATCTCAGAGGTGGACCTATCCAGTGGCTCCGCATGTTTCCCCTGAAGCTCCTAGGTTGCTTTTAAAGCTGAGTGACAGCAACACTTGCACTGAAAAGAGCTAGAGTTAGGATTTGCTGAACCAAAGTTCAGTGTATGTGGGTGTTCTCCCAGTTAGACACTTGTGTGCCCATGGTAACTGACTTCTCATGATGTCCACTTTGTTGTGTTGTTCTTGGATGGCTGAAATAGAGAACGCTTTTACAGCTATTTGCTTCACTTGACTGAGGATGGAATGGTTGCAGTTGTGTAAATAGCTCCTGGTGCTCTTCCAGTTTTTCTCCTCACTATCCCATGGAGATGCATTTGCTTAAGCAGGGCATGGTATGAGAAGAAGCTCTGCTGGATTCCTCCTTCCACACCTTCCAGCACATCTCAGGTCTGAACTACAGTATTCTGTCAGTATAGCTCTTGACCTCTCCTTGAACAAAAAGAACCAGTTTTACCACATTAGGTCACGGTTTTGTCTAATGGACAATTAAGAGAGATAACTAAATGCATATGACTCTTGGTAGGACTTTAACTTAGGCCTCCAGAGACAATCAGTTAACATCCTAATCAACTACACATTTGTCTATTCTTATACAAGTCCCTTGAGATAACAGTGGTACAAAAAGCAATATTATCTAATTAACACATGCAGTTGGAGTCTGATCTTTCATTTTTCCTTGGAATGTCTCAGCTGAAACAGCACTCACATCACTACAGGATTTATGAGGATTACATAAAGTGCTTTTTCCCATACACATAGCAAGTATGAGTTTCATCCATCAGTGCAAGCTTGCATAAGCCCTGTGAATGAGGGTTATGCATGACTTTGAAACCCTATCTCAAGTGGCAGACAAAATGGAAAGTGTATAGAATACAATATACAATGCATTTTTTCTCATGTATAGTTGTAATCTGTAGTTTATGAATATTACATTGAGGCTAGAAGGTATAACGTTTTGTATAACATAGTTTTCTTTTGTATGCTTGATAAACTAAAAAGCATGGGAATTACAAACCATGTTTTGATATTCTGTGTCTGAGTAATAACATCTGAAACTTACTGATGAATTTAGAGGCTTACTTCCCTCAAAATATCCAAAGTTACAGAGGAAAAGAGTGACAGTACTTATAAGCCCCTGGTTCCTAGTTTTATGACCATGTGACTAGATGCTTCCTGGAAAAATTATGGAGGAAGAAAGATGGCTGGGTCCTGGGCTGATATAAATTCCTACAGTTACATTTGTTGCTGGAGCTATGGTGTTGATGTTTGCTGAACATATGACATACTGTTAAAAACGTATTTAACAAAAAACCACATTTGCTGACTGGCAAAAATGACATCCCTTCTCCACAGATATCAAACAACACAGTGTGTTGAACCTGACAAATCAGGGTGTGAAGGTCACCGTTACAGATCAGACAAAAGGTCCATCTATACTTTCCTCATCCAGTGACTATTGTCTGAGACACATGAACTAAAATACACACAGAGAAAGAAACAGAGCAAATATAAAGTAGCCTTTGCCTTTTTATAGCCCTTCAGCTTTGCCAAGGTAAGGTCTTATCCAGACCTTTGAAAGAAGTGGAAGATACTCAAAGCTTTAAAGTAGAGACCACCTTTCCTTGTTCTTTCTTTCTCAGTATTAACTTTCTTCTCGAGTCCTTAAGTATTCTTAAACCTTATTCCCTAAAGAAGTAGCGGTAGCAACAGAAAAAGTCCAGACAGAAAAAAACTTACTCTGGAGGCCACAGAAACAGGGTAGGCAACAGTCTTCTCTTCATGAACTGCTGATCTTTGGCATGCTTTGGCATTTTATAGTTGCTTTTTGCATAGAGGTGGAAATCATATCAGTTCTTGGGTTCTTTACAAAACAGTGCAAACGAAAGGCCAGCAGCTTCCTTGCTAGGTTTAGGGGAGCTGTCAGTGCAGACAGAGCTGCTAATCATAAAATCAAGATGCCAAAAGAAGTAGGTTTTGAGTCCAGCTTGTGTAACTTTAATGGAGTCCTGGCTTGAAGGTGTGCAGAGCACTGACCTGGAAAATCAATTTGCCAGCACAGATATCTAAGAGGTGGCACCAAAAATCTCTGGTTAGTTTTAACATCTGAGCCTACAAAATGGGAATTGCATTGCCCAGAGAATTTCTACCAGCTAAAAAAATCCTGTCTCCTAGACTAGATACTGGTCAGGATGCTTTATTTGAATAATTTCTGAAAAATAAGACCCTGCAAAACAGAATATATTTCCTGGTAAAAAGATATTAATTGTATTTGTACGTCATTCAGTCCAGCTGGATTAAATTCTTGCTGAGCACATCAGACAGCTTGTACTTGCTTCTTGTGATGCTAAGTAAGAAGACATTTAATATTTGAAAATAGCTTTAAAACTATATAAATCTTTGCAGCTGAAAAAGGACCTGGTCAGACTGAAAATCCTTTCTTTTTAAAACAAGCTCACTTTCTTAAAGTGTTTTCTTTCCAAATATCCAAAGTAAAGTTTACCTTTGTTGTCTTTTCTCCCCGCTTCACACATATCTTTGTTCAATTGTTGCAGTATACTTGATTTACATTCCATCCCTTCACTTGATGTTCGATATGCTGAGTTTTAAGCATGGTAAAGTCCCATTAAAGCAAACAAATATTTAAACTCCAGACCACACTCCAGCTTTGGAGCTTTGTATGGCAAGAGAACCGATGTATGTCTTTCACTTAGAGTGCTGTACAACAATAAAAATGTCTGGAAAATTAAATGGACAAGCCTGGATCAGATATCCACTCCAAAATGCCATCATTCTTCAAACCTGAGAAGCTCAATAGGACACTTTATATGTCAAAAACTAATCGTTTAAATGCAGTGGGAACATAGCCTAGACTTAGACAAATCCAGGCTTTAGAATTTAACAACATACTAGACTTTTTATAACAATATATATGACATATACATTTTCATCTGTCTGTATTTGTCACATACAGATGTAGACTTTATATTTTATTTTCATAAATCAGTTTTCATAATGAAAATGCTTGCAGATTGTATGATCACCTAGTTCAAATATCATACCTCCGTTAAAGAAATGTGATTTCTTATTTTAGAAAATGTGGAATTTTTGTGTGTCTTCAAAGTCCATTAGGCTTAGAAAGTTTTTGGACTGTCCACAAATTGAATTAAAGACTATACTTTGAAGAAAAAATCGTGAATCATGAGGAATAAGGATTGATTTAGCAAACAATTCAGTCAGAAGTTGTAAATGAAGACAGACGAGATAGTGTTGCATCTGGAAACCATGCATGTTACAAAAGGATGCTCATTCCAAGACTGGCCTTTGGCTTAGGCTTCTCTGTTTAGTTCTGTTCGCCCTTGAGGTGTAACAGGCATAAGCTTCATCGTCAACTCTAAATGCAGATACCAGGATTTACATAATCTGTGTGCAAACTGAACTAACAAAAGGACTGGTTGCTCCATTCCTAGAAAAGATTTGATGACCTAAGTACTTGCCCGCAGTGATTTCTCATTCTCTATGTTAATTGAGACCCATGACAGCTGATTTTAGGTTGATTGTCAGCCATCACCCAGTTTTTCTGCTTTGTAGTCACAGGTTAGTTTTTCTGGCTGATATTAATCTAGGACATACCTTTCAAATAGCAGCCAAGGTTAAACAGCTAATCTAGTTTCTGAATGTGAATTTGAGGAACCATTTGAATAGACCCTCTTAAAATAAATAAAAAGAAAATGTCAGAGGCACTTGTATGCAGAAAGAAAATGAACTACCCTGTCAGCTTCTTGCTGAATTTGTCTAAATATTCCTATATCCCAAATTGGTTTTAATTTGAAGATTTGAATTTCATTTGATGAGTGTTGCAATGTCATCCGTGTAAATCATTATTCATACAGTCTTCATTTCATGTCTGCTTTGCTCAGTCGAGGCTTAGATTTGAAGAAAATTTTAAAATGAAAAGGAACAAATTCCAAGGAGGAAAAGATATCCCTCAGGAGTTTCAAAGGAACGTGAAATGAGTAATATTAACAAAAATTCTATAGGCAAAATTAATTGTTATCATTCCCAAACACTTGAAAAATCAGTCATTGGCTTACATGAAAGACTGAAAATACACAATGTTTTCCAAGCATGGTCTTCAGATATCTTTTATTTGCTTTCTGTTTTCTAAGTTGCTATGGTTTGAATTTCCAAGCTTTTCTCTGCCACAGGCTGGAAGCTGATGTTTTATCTGCTTTTAATGGAAACGTATCTCATATGAACTCAAAGCTTGGAGCTAAATTTTCAGAAATCCTTTAACTATATTAAGACTTGAGATAACATGAGACTTGACATCACAGAGGCAGGTAAGAAGCCACCCACTTAACAGTGAAAATATACTGTATATGACATACCATGTTATAAGATTGGTAAGACTGCATGCAAAAAACTTTTATAAAGTGCAAGGCTTTTCTGTGCAGTGTTTTCATGGGTTTCCCAGGCTGATAAAATACTGAGAATGTCCTAAGCTTTTGGTAAATGCATTCAACACTTAAAAATATCCTCAGATGTCTCTCATTGACCAATTGAATCCACCATGTTGGCTTTTGATAGTGGGAAGCAGCACGGCATTTTGCTGCTTTGATTCAGAGATGGCTTGAGAAGTTCCTTCCCAAAAAGCCCCAGTGTGCTACTGGAAAACCTAAGAGTCGTTCCACAAAAGGCGTGCTCAAAAGAGAGGACCATAACAGTTTGGCAAAGAAGGGCCCAAGAAATCATCTCTTGAGATCTTTTCATCAGACCTGGGTGCTTCTACATTGTGCGGGCCCTCTTACTGCGGTCTCACACATGGTTATTCAGGGGGTTCTGGCTGAGGGATTGTCATGGTTTCAGCTTCAGCTGGGATGGAGTTAACTTTCTTGCTAGCAGCTGGTGTGGGGCTATGTTTTGGATTTGGGATGAGAGCAGTGTTGATAGTGCACTGATGTTTTTGGTTGTTGCTAGGCAGACAAGGCCTTTTCTGCTCCTCACACTGCCCCACCAGCAAGTAGGTTGGGAGTGCACAAGAAGTTGGGAGGGGACACAGCTGGGACAGCTGACCCCAACTGGCCAAAGGGATATTCCATACCATGTGATGTCATGCTCAGTATATAAAGCTGGAGGAAGGAAAAGGACAGACAGATGGACGTACATTTGGATTTGTGGTGTTTGTCTTCCCAAGCAATGATTATGTGTGATGGAGCCCTGCTTTCCTGGAGATGGCTGAACACCTGCCTGCTGGTGGGAAGCAGTGAGCAAATTCCTTGTTTTGCTTTGCTTGTGTGTGTGGCTTTTGCTCTACCTATTAAACTGTCTTTATCTCAACCCATGAGTTTTTTCTCACTTTTACTCTTCTGATTCTCTCTCCCGTCTGAACTGAGGGGAGTGAGTGAGCAGCTGCGCGGTCCTGGTTGTTGGCTGGGGTTAAAACAAGACAGGGGAGACAGCAGAAACCATGTTGCTATGTACTGCTGTGTCAAGGTAAGATAATAGCATCACTTGCTCTCTCTCTCTAGAAGAATAGAACTGAAAACCAGAATGTGTGAGGTACTACAGCAGAGTACTGCAAGACTGGTGCTTGAAAAGGTCATTATCTATGAAATGCATTGACTTCCTCCATTAGACTGTAAGAACTGGGAATCTACAGTAATTATATGATGTCTTCCTTATCACATAGTCTTCACATATTTATCTTCTAAACAATTTTCAGGGAATTGATATTATACCAGGACACAGAGGCTAGATTACCTTGGAGAAGTCTTCAAAAGAGTTGAACCTGGACCATTACCAGACCACACACTTCTTCCTCACTCAGCCAGGTGGAATTCACTTGTTTCCATCTCACAAAAACAGAGCTCCTTATAATTGCACTTTGAGTTTAAACTGGACTTTTACTTCCTTTCAAAGAAGACACTAAGGTTGTAGAAGGCGTTTAATCTGTCTTTTATTTCTGTCAGGAAAGTAGCCTGACTTTTTAAAGTGACCCGCTGTGATTTCTAAGTTGAAGACAAACATGAAAGGATTTTATTAGAACCAAACTACTTAGCTCTTTTGAAACACCCCTGCTTGGTATTTGCTTTCTACACATGAAACCTGTTTTTCTTTTATCCCTCCAAAACAATTTGATGAAAAAGACCCTCAAGCTTTACTATTCAACAATTGGGCCTTTAAAAACAAATTTGGGGTAATATGAGTTTTTACAACACATCTATATATTTATTCCTTGGATTAGTGTATTTAAGGGCTGTGAGGAGTTGAGGGGACTGACTACTTTTTCTAAACCACATGGGGTTTTTGGCATTAGCGATGAAGCTGTTCTATGCCAGATAACTAAGGCTTATGGACAAAGCTACTTAATTTAAAAGTTCATGCACAGGTTACAGAAACACCGGTGGTGTGTGCAGGTTTTCTTCTCCTTGCCTCTTCTAAACCCTTAAACACCTACTTTCTCAACCACAGCTAACTCCAACTAAGGAGCACATGTACCCCTGAAAAAAGCAAAAAGTGCCTGTGCTCTTGCTTCTCCAGGCGAGCTCAGTAAACCTGCACACAGGTCCTGTGGCAAGCCCTCATTTACTGCTTAATTCTTTTTACAGGCAGCAGGCATTAAGCAAGCTTCTTGCAGCAGCTGTTCTGGGAAACACTGGCACGACTGTAATCCTCCCGGCTGAAATACTCCTAGGTATTTACTGATTCTCACTGCTCACAGCTGAAGAGGCTCCAACTCACTGGAGCCAAACTAACCCTGGGGTCTCGATGTTAGTAGCCAAATATAAAAATGAAGAAAAATGTATGTTCAGGATCTGAATTTTAGGTTAAATAGGAAAAATATGAAGATCAAAACCCTCTACTATGGGGCACCCAGGAAGGTTTGGTTTAGTTCTTGAACACTTCTCAAAAAATGTTTTTTTTTCTTTAAATTTAATTCAGCTTTTGAAATGTATAATATAACTTCAGTCTGGAATTAGAAACATATTTGCTTATGCCTCAAAAAGATAAATTGATGGGGTTTTTTTCCCCCTTAGTTCTTTGTTTTAGTTGAAACTACTTTTCAGATTCTATTTCATACTTTGGTAACCCTGAAGTTTGGGTTTGGTTTTTTTTAAATTTATTTTTAAGCAACTACAGAAATAAAGTATTTACTGAAAAGCATCGCCCAGTGCTGGAAAATCACTTTGGAAGCAAATATAATGAAGAATGTTCTCAAAGAAAACACTGAAGAGGAACTAGCAAATATCCTAGTCCAAGATGAACAGAAATATAAAGAATATAGACTTCAGTAGACGGATCAGTTCCTTATAATAGCCTAATCTAATAATCAGGCTGACTAAGGACTTTGTATCCTTCGGTGAAAAGAAGGATATAAGAAATAGCTGCATGCTAAAGTCCTGGTTCACTGGCTTCTCTAAGACACTTAAGTTTTATATTACAGCCTCAGCTGATTTTTAATTTTATTTATTTATTTTACTTTTTTAATACTAGGCTGTTTTAACTTCTTTATACATGGACTATAGTTTTATGGATTGACCAGACAGTGTACTAGCTACTGCAGTTAAAATTCTTCACTTCTTATTTTACAGAAAATCAGATCATTTTGAAAGGAAAACTTTTATAATATTTGTGACTAAGGTGGGCAAGGTGGACCCCAACATTTTCCATCTAGAGGATAAAAAAGATGCTTGCATTTGTCTGCCTAGCTTGGGAATGCACTAGAAGCAATTCTATTAGGAGCATAGACATGGCTGAGCTTTCAAAGACTGAATGGGACTTCAGGCAAGGCTGGAGTGAATTCTTGCCACATTAATTAACTTATTTTTATGGAGTCAGTTCATACTAGATCATACTGCTGGATATGGAAAACACATAGACACAATGAGATTGTGAAGCAGCTTGTACAGAAAATCTTCCAGTGAAAACTGTTCAGAGGTTAACATTCTTTTTCAGCTTTCCCTGCTTATTCTTCAGCATGATGTGGTATCTTTGAAGAAACATTAATGATCAGCGCTTCCTCAGGTTCACTGTGCTGTTGGATGTGCTCTCACCTGGCCATGGTTCTGCAGAGGCAGAAAGTTTGAAACACAAAAGTTATCACTGTCACAGGTAGACTATGAATAGTTTGCCTTTCACAGTAAGAAACAAACCGTAATCGGTACTTGACAACTTTCAAATTACTTCCATATTACGGTATTTCCTGACATTTTGTTCCCATTTTAATCCATCTTTCTGCAGTTTGAGTATCAGACTGCATGCACGGCACCAGATGAGGTCTTACCATTATCTTGTACGCAGACATTTTTTCCCTCATTCTCTTTGGATCACAGCTCTACAACACCAACATCAGTCATGCTGTGAGTCTCTAGTATACAGTCTTCTTTTCTTCTTTGTTGCTTTCAGGCACTCAGCATCCAACCCCTACAGCAGAAAGTTTTAGTACTGCCTAAATGAATGTTCTCACTTTTCATAGTACTGAATTTTCTCCCATTTCTGTCTCTCTAACAAAAGGCCATCCAATTCTTTCTCTATGGCACCCCCATCTTTCACTACAGTGACAACAACTTCCAACTCTGTGTTGTCATGTTTTATTAGATCACTTCTGGGTTTCTGTGCCAAAGTCATAATGAAAACATTACATGAAGTTAGTCCAAGTTTGATCTCCGAGAAATTCCCGTGCAATGTCCATGTGATCCAAGGCTTCCCATTTAGATACAGCTTGTCATCTCCCGTTTAAGCAATTCTTTAGCCAAGTTCCAGTTCTTGTATTAATTGTCTCCAGCCCAAGAAATTTCCCCTGTGACCCAGTCTTGAATACTTTACCGAAGTCCAGATATGTGACTATATTTACCACATTCTCCTCAGGAGAAATTAAAGTATTTTATCAAAAGAAGATTGAGGATCTTTAATACAAGATATTTTGGAAAATCTGTGTTTTTTGTCATATTTTCAATTGACTTTTTTTGTTTTAATTTTGTTTTGATTTTTTTGTCTTTTCTTTAAAACTTTCTTTAAGCCTTGAGTAATACTATTAAGACTATAATTGCCTTACCTTTCTTTTTTTTTTTTTTTTTTTACCTTTTAATATACATCTACTAGGTTTTCTAGTTTCCCGTCGTATGATAACACTCCAAATTGGCAAACGCATTAGAACTCCTTTGTATCAGAGATGTTATTTTACTAGCATTTTGTTTGGTTGCTTGGTTTTCCAGAAATCTTGAATGCATGTTATTCTTCCTCTGTTCACTGCTCCTTCAGGTCAAAACACCTAACGTTGAATTTTTCCTTCCACTTCACATGCTATTTCCCATTTCATCAGTAGGATTCGATGATCTTAAGGGTCTTTTCCAACCTAAACAGTTCTACAATTCTATGATTTCACTCTTACTTCTATTAGTCACCCCATCTTTATGAACACTGTTGTCACTGAAACATAAAGATTCAGAGGGTTTTAGGTGCTGTTCCTTTAACATGAACTTAATCTGCCCTGCACAGCTACCACTGTTCTTTCTTTGGTCCTCTGCATGGCTGCTATGTGAGATTGATGCTTATGCTGTATCTTTGTTTCTTTTTCTTTTTTTGAAGTTGATCTTCCCCCATCCTCGCATATTCTGATGTCCATGATGTAGCTTCTTCCTTGATTGATCCTTTTTGCCACTCTTTATAGACTGAGTAACATTTTCCTCTATAATGTCTCTAACATCTACAATGATGTTGTCACTTTTAAAATTACAGCTATTTATCTCTTGCTCAGTGTCTATTCTTAAAAACATCTGTTCACTGGAGCAACCGAAACATACCAATAACACCAATAACTGTTTTCCAGTCTGTATGGAAAATTAATCTCATAGATGTGCAGTATTAGAAATGATGGAATTATTTAGAATAGAACAGAACAGAATAGAATATTTTCAGTTGGAAGGGACCTACAGTGATCATCGAGTCCAACTGCCTGATCACTTCAGGGCATATATTTATTTACATTTCATATGCCTTCTGTTCTGGACTGTTGTTTTAGGGTAAACAACTACAGCATGAATTCAGCCAGACTTGTGTCATCAGTTCTCCGAGGGAGGACATTCAACTAGAAGCCTTGAGATCTGCTTCTGGTTGACAGCAGAGAATGAGAGAAGTCCCAGCTAACTCATTTGTTTTAAGAAGGAATTAATACAACAATTTTTATGCCAAACCTTGATGACAAACAAACTCTTTTTGTGACCCAAATCCCATCCTCCTCCATAAGCCTCATGTGTATATTTTTATTGTCGTCGTGGGGCATCCCTGATTTTCCCATCTTCATCTGGCATCAGTAAGACTAAAATGATATTAAAACTTAGCAAAACCAAAAAACCCTACAGTTAGTGAGTTTGAAGATGAAGTATTTCCAGTCATGGGAAACTGGAAATTGTGTACCCAGCTGTAACACAAAAAAGGTCATTAGGTCACTGTCAGCAGTGATGCAAAAGATGGCATAAATTAGATCTGTGCTTTGGTGAAAATGCAAAATGAGCATAATGTTACATTCGGAAGAAGACAGCAGATATTACTCTTCTTACAATACACGGTATATAGCCCACTTGTGATCTTTTTACTTTGGTTTACACAGATGGAGCTCTGCTGATTTAACTACAGAATTACTTTTGACTATCACCTCTCATGAAGGTCCTAACCATGATAGGCTGCATACTTCTGATCAGATACTTCACCCTCCTTACAAACACATTCTTGAAAATTATACAGTCTTACACATTCAGTATCAGTGAATAGGGTTTTTTTTTTTGTCTAAGTATCCCAACCTAGTTACTTAGAAAATTTCTGATTCAGTTCTTCTGGCCCACTCAAAACCTTGAGGCCAGATATAAGTAAAACCATAGACCAGGAAGGCACTTTCCAAGCCATCACAATAGTAACTTTGATGTATGCAATTTGTTTTTATCCTGATGATGACTCATGTCATCATGCTGTAGAGAGCAGAGCACAAGTCTTCTTATACTGAGGAATCAGGAGCTGCAACAAAGTCTTGGCCATTTTAACCTCTGTTAAATTGGAACTCAGAGCTAAGTGAGACGAATTCCCATCCTTCATTTCTGATTCTAAATATTACTGTTCATATGAAATAAGATTTGTTATAAAATACCATTTTAGTGAAAAACAGAAAGGATTTGAGGACATCACCCATCTTCACTGCCCTAGCAATATGTGCGTGATGCCAAGTATGAGGTCATCTGGGTAGAATATATACTGATGTTTAATATCATAGGAGCCAAAGAGATGAATGGTTTAGCAAAATCAGTGCTACGGTGAAAATAAAATAAAAGACCTTTATGAATCTATTTTAGGGCAATTGATGTTAGATTAGAGCTAATCAATTAGCCACGCAGAGTACATAGTAACCACCCTACTAAGACACCATTCAAAGGCAATAGATGGATTTTTGAAGAGTATCAAAAAAACTTAAACACCTGACTACTTTGACTTCCATTATCTCTTCACTAAATCTTTTTATAAGCACAGAGTAATTTCCTTGGCTGGCATATACTGACATGGTTCAGTTGAGCTGAGTGGAACTAAACAGATTTACAAGAGCTGACAGTTAATTCCTTACACCTCTTTTTCCACCCTCGTTCTTATTACACAACTTAGCTTTCCCTGCAATTGCAATTTTTTGGGGGTGTCCTTTACATCTTAAAGGAGGAAATTCCATGCAGAAGTTATCTTTTAAAACAAGTCTTTCTACTATAAAAGTTTCCTTGTTGAGCATTTCCTTCTCCCCTTACACCTACACTTGGTGATCTCTGAATTTTTTCACATCTGACTATAAGATGGGGAGGGGACATTATTGTTTTTTTGGTTTCCCTTCACAATATGTCATTTTTTAACATTTGGCTTGAACACTTGCACATGTGAGTGGTTCTGCTGACTCCATTACTATGCGGGAGCAAAAAGGTTTGCAGAGAGCCAGTCCTCTGTGAATAGTGAAAAACGCTTAAAAGTACATTATAACCCCTAGTCATTAGACTCAAATTTCCGAATGAGTTAGCTTGAAATCTAATGTGAGCTCCCAGATTTCTGCATCTAACTTTCATAATTTTAGCTGACATTCCTGCAATGACGCCTTGCACATTCAAATACTTTATATAGCTCATCATTGTAGAACTGTTTTTACACACTTTTTCTTAATTCAAGCTGGGGGGGGAAACAGATTTAAAATTTTTGATTTATTTAATGTTTCCCAGCACTCCTTTGTTACTTCTTTATATATCAAACCATCACTAGAACTAGTGCGAAAAGGTTAAAACAATCAAAGGTGATGAAAGTCCTCATCGTAATGGAGCTATTGGTTTTTATGAAGCTGTCAAAAAAGTACTGACCAATGCAAAATTTCAGTATTGATATCATAGCTTAAATAATTTTGTACTTTTTATTGTAACTCAAATACTTTTTAGATTTACATATCTACCAAAAAAGAGGAATCTCTAAAATGCATTATGAGTGATGATGTATAATTCTGCACTTTCATAGAAAATTGCTTAACATGCACATTTTAAAAAAAGGAATGTATCTCATTCTCCAGTGTTTGAGGCTAGTAAGAAAACTGTCAAACAGTGAACTACTAAGTCTGATGAGGAGTGTATTCTTTGAACATTAAAGTTGCCACTGGGTTTTTACATAGTGGTTTGCTTTAATCATTCTTAGCCACTATGTCTTGGATTGCTTAACATGATTTTAATTTATAATGGTATTAACACAGCAGTTTGTTGCATTGTCACTTTTGGGAACCATGAAATGAAACATGCAAGTTATTGGATTTTTTGTAGGCACATGGGAAAATTTCATCATCACAAAAATCATTCTCTTGGGACCGAACTGTTCAGACTTGGATTTTTTAACTAAAACAGGATAGACACTAAATATTTCAGTAAAAGCCTGTTTTGTATTGGAGCTTCTGTTCGAACAAGAGCCTGGAGAGGGTGCATTTGAATTTAAATTTTTATTTGTTGTTTGTATTGATACTCAAAAATCCCAAGTGAGCACTGAGATCTTATTGACAAACCTGTATCATCATATCAATCATTCTATCAGCAAAATATTTTTTCTTATTTCTCAGCCTGTGGAAGTAAACTGCAGAATAAATCAGGGAATTGCCCTAACTACATGATGAGTATTGTGTGCAACTGCAAATCTGTCTACAGCATTTCCTGCAACATAGGGACTTTCTGATATAAGGGTGATTTTTATTATTTTTTTTTTCCATTTGTTTAATCTCTATTTTAATTCCTGTAGACTTTTGACGTCTGCTACAGCCTGCTACAGTATATCCCACAATTTAACTCTGCAATGTGCGAGCAGGTGCTTCCCTGACTGTTGGGACCTGACATTGGGTAATGTCTTTGATACTTAGTGTTTCTCACATCACAGGAAAGAATGAATAGTCATTTCCAACATGCTGTGACCACGAGTAGCACAGCAAAACTGTATGATGTACAGATGCAAAAAAAGAACCTAAAGGACTTATCTGATAGCCTTCTACAATGGTGTGACTGGATGGGTAGATGAGGGGAGGGCAGTG